>JAPFFP010044127.1:0-12659 GCA_026153255.1 Solanum medicagineum
AATGTTGACAGTCTCAACCTAATTTTAAGAAAAATATTAGGCAACCAATTTAACTCTGTTTGGATATGCGAAAATAGTAAAATTCTAGGTAAGGATTTTGATTACGCGAGGGGAAGGTGTTAGGCATCCCTCAGAGCCTATCCGAAAATAGTCCTTAAATCTAGCTTAGGAAAATAACTTGTGATAATTATTCTTTTTTTAAAAATATTTGATGATAAGAAAATTTCATTAATTATAGAAAGAACAAAAGTACAAGGTATGTCATATGTATGTCTATAATATTCATAGAAAAACTATAATAATGACATAATTACTATTCAAATAAGACTAACAATTAAGTAATAAAAAAATAAAGTATAGATATAAGAAAGTTTAGAAAAATATAGATGTTTGCTTAAAATCATGCATATAGAATAAATGGGCATATAAAAAACTTATTGTGAACAATATGTTGAAACATTGGGTGTGAGAATTTATTACAAAAGAAGTAAATAAATGATAAAAAAAATAATGGATAAGGTGCAAAATATAACAATGTACGCAAATTGAGTAATACGCAAATTGAGTATGATTAAGTAAGAGTGATATTTTAATAAGTAAATGAATGAAATAACATAAAGTAAGATAATATAAATCAGAAAATAGAGTCTCATTCTATGGCTATTGAACAACTTGAACAACAGTTTGGTCAAGTGGCAACTCAGTTGAATCAGCGTCAGAAGGGTACATTGCCTAGCAACCCAGTACAAAATCCTAAGAATGAAGGGCAGTGTATGGCATTTACCACTAGCAGTGGAAAGATCACTATTGATCCTCCTATGCCAGTTGATAAGAAAGATGTTCGTAAGGAGATTGTTGCAGCAAAGGATGCATATAAAGGAGATGATCGTGGCAAGGATGGGGTGAGTGAAGAAGCTAAAGCACTATAGAAATTAAAGCCTATCCCCAGGTCTTCTCCTCCCTTCCCACAAAGAATCCAAAAGAGGGAGGAGGAAGGCCAATTCAAACACTTTCTCCATGCTCAACCAGTTATTTATCAACATCCCTCTCATTAAGGCTTTGGAGAAAATGTCGAGTTATGCCATGTATATGAAGGACTTGGTCACTAAAAATCACACAAGTGAGGAGCGTTTTCAAGAGCTTCAATATTCAACGTTATCACTATGAAGTCCTTAGCTCAGAAGTGTGAAGATACAGGTGCTTTTACTATACTTTGCACTATAGGAGATGTGGAGTTCGCAAGGGAACTAAGTGATTTAGGTGCCAGTATCAATTTGATGCCCTTTGCGGTTTACAAGAAGTTTAGATTGGGAGCAACATGAAGCTTAGATTGGGAGGCCTTGCTCCTTCTAGCATGCGGTTGTAAATGGTGGATCCAATGGTGAAGAAGCATGTGGGGATACTCTATGATGCGTTAGTTAAAGTGGAGAAATTCATATTCCCTGTAGACTTTTTGATAATAAACTATAAGGTTGACTTCAATGTCCCAATCATCTCGGGAGGACTATTCTTAGCCATTGGACGAGCTCTAATACATATGAAAGCTAGTCAACTAAGATTTAGATTGAATGACAAAGAAGTTGTCTTTGACATCCATTAGTCCGTGAAGCATCTAGATGAGGTCAATAGTGAAGTATGAGAAATTGGTGAAGTTGACTAACCGATTTGACTATGTCGTGCCGCGATAATAAATCAAGTGCTGCTTGGGAGGCAACCCAAGGTGGACCTTGGCGCTTAGGTGTTCAGGTATATTTTGACCCCTTACATTCTATTTTTTCTTGATCTTGTACATTAAGGACAATACACATCTTTTTCAACAGGGTGTGGGTAGTGGGACTCAGTGATGAAATGACCCCAAAAAGTGCCCAAAAATGTGCCTCGAAAGTGCCCGGAGTTATAATTTCCATATATCTCAATATGTGTGCGCGATATCAAAAGTCAAGCTTCATATTCTTGTTCAATGGATCATTTTGAGTGGAAAATAAATCTAACCCCGATTTAAGATCAAATGATTAGCAATTTTGATTTTCCAAAAAATGAATTCCAAAGAGCTTTTCGTGCCCCTGGATCGACACGCCAAGGGCGCGCACTACTGTAATTTTTCTAGCCACTGTTGACTTCGGTCCAACACTTTTAAGTCTTGGTCCTAAGTGTTCCCAAACATGAAAATACCTATATTTAGCCATATTTCACCCTCATATCATTCAAAACATTCCCTAGTACTCATTCAAACACTTAGCCAAATATTTTACTCCTAAACTCATGTCTCAAAAGCCTCTCTAGATCTAAGGATTTCTTCTAAAGCTTCAAGTATCCATCTCCAATCTTCATTATGTTCATCTCCAAAGCTAAGGTATATGTGTTTCTTGCATGGGTTCCTTTCACCCATGATACCCAAGCTCTTGTTTACTCAAAATTGCATGATTTAAAGTTGGTTTATTCTTGGGTCTTATCATTACGAAAATCATGCACACCATATTGAAGTTAATGAAATTGTGACTGTTTTACCATGTTTTGAGCTACTAAAATAAGGTCTATTTTAAGATTTGATGAAGGATTTTATTGTATATTGCTTGAGGGTATTACCAAGTATCGATTGAAGGTTTTTACATTGAATTTACTAGCAATTTCACTCTTGAATTGTACGGTTTTACACTACCACTACACACCCTCTAAGTGTTTGATAAAATGTCCGATTACAGATTCTTAAGGAATTGAAGGTCTAATGCATGTCTTATGAGTTGAATGATTATATGATGATTATATGATGATGAAATAATGATGTAATTATGATTTTATGATGATAAAATGATGATTATATGATGATGAAATGATGGTGAAATGATGATTATATGATGATGATATGATGATGAAAGTAATGTTTGTATATGATGACTATATGATGATGAAAAGAATGTGTGAATATGATGATTATATGATTATGAGAAGAATGTATGGCTAAGATGACTATATGATGAAAGGAGTGTGTGTATATATGATATTATCTCTATAGTGTTGGGGATGACCAAGCCTAACTCGGGGGGTTGTAGGCTCGGGTAACCTACTAAGAATTTGGTATCTCAATCACCTAGCTTGGGGGGTGGTAGGCTCGGGTAACCTTGTTGGGGGTTCGTACCCATCAAACTTGTTGGGGATTTTGTACTCCATCAACCATGTTGGGGGTTTGTACCCATCAACCCGTTGGGGAGTTTGTACTCCATCAACCTCATGAAGGGGTTTGTACCTCATGTGCCTCTACAAGGAGGTGGTAGCCCTTGGATTGCACTAAGAATGGTCACTCCTTACACATGTGTTATGTTCTATGGACGTATGATTTACTTCAAGCATCTTTCATTCATGTCGTATTACCATATGCTCATCCATTGACTAACTAAGCATTTCAATTATGATGCCTATCTATTATTGCATTGCATCCTAAATACATAGTATATTCAAATGTACTAATGCATATTCTATGCTTACATGATGTCACCATGTAGGAACCGGTGTACCTCTTGATCATCCTCCTCATCCACGTGGCTAGTATGACTTCTATCAAGCTTGTTTGTGAGTTCTCCATTCTGGGGACGTTACTTATAATCTCTGGCTATGTATTAAGACTTTCTCTCTTGACTTATGTATTGACTATGAGAGTAAGTCCGGTTGCTTTGTCTTTGCCCCCGGTCTTATCTATGTAGTATAGGTGTTGCTTGAGATGTTATGTATCTATGATATGAGCTTTGACTCTACTACTCTTGTTGCTTATGATATGAAGGTTTCCCCTTAGTCCCTTTACCCTTGCTTTTAGTTATTTATTGATAATTTATTGCTTCCGTGACCAAGGATGTGTAATCATATGTTAAGAGGCTTGCTTGGGGTCCTTTCGGGTTTCCCATACGCCGTGTCATGTCTAGGTCCGAGGCTTGGGTCGTTAGAAACTTGGTATCAGATCGCTAGGTTGTTAGATCCTCGGAGTCCAACTTATCGTGTTGATTAGAGTCTCATTCATGGTTGTATTGTGCACCACAATTATGAGTAGGAGGCTATGAGACATTTTAGGAAATGTTTCCCTTCTTCATATTCTAGGTCGTGTTATAGAGTTGAAGCAAGTTTTTCCCCCTAAGGATTGTTCTTTGCAATGCTAGATCATGCCTAATACAAGAGGAAGACGCGCCCGCACACCTAAGGAACAACCAGCTAATAAGGAGCTTAAGGATGCTCTTACTTTGCTTGCACAACCGATTCGTAAGAGTAGCTAAATCTACACCAGCTTCTCAGGTGAGAGACTTCATAAGAATGAATCCCCCGAATTACTATGGGTCAAAGGAAGATGAGAACCCTCACGAGTTCATTAATGAGGTCTACAAGATATTGGCTATCATGGGTGTGCGGCCGGAAGATAAGGCGGAGTTAGCGGCCTACCAACTCAAAGGGGTAGCACAAATATAGTACAACCAATTGAAAGAATAGAAGGGAGTCAATTATGTGGTTCTTTGGGAAGAGTTCAAAGTGGCTTTCCTTAATCGGTTCTTCCCTCTTTAGCTTAGGGAAGCTAAATTGGTGGAATTTGTGAATTTGAGACAAGGGTCAATGAGTGTGAGGGAATATGCCCTCAAGTTCAACCAACTTTCAGATTTTGCTCCTTACTTAATTGCCTACCCAAGGTCGAGAATGAATAAATTTGTGATGGGTATTTTCAACTTGGTTAGTGAAGAATGTAGGTCCGCCATGTTGATTAATGACATGGACATGTCATGTTTGATGACCTGCACCGAACAAATAGAAGAGGAGAAATTGAGGAAGAGAAGGGGTCATGAGGCCAAGAGGACTCATTTTGAGAGTGAGTTCCAAAAGGGTGGCCGGTTCCATAAGGGTCAAGGGTCTTCTCATGCTATTCAAAAGAGGGTTGGCAATGATTTTTCAAGGGCCCAAGGTATGAGGGGTGTGGCTTTTATTGATATGTGTCTGAAGTGTGGTAAGGGTCATGGTGGCCCATGTTTATTAAATACTGATGCTTGTTATGGTTGTAGGGAAATGGTGCATAAGGTGATAGATTGTCCTTGAAATAGCAACAAAGGAAAGGAGGTTCATCCACAAGGTGCTAATGTGGTTCCCTTGGATAGAGGTGGACGTTAAGACGGTTCACCAAGGCACAACCGATTCTATGCTTTGCATGGGAGGCAAGGGGTTGATGAAGTCCTCAATGTTGTTATCGGTATGTTGAAAATCTTTGAGTGTGATATGTATGCATTGGTTGATCCGAGTGCCACTCTTTCTTTCGTTACCCCCTTTGTTGCCAAAAATATCCATGTTGACCCCGAGCTATTGCATGAGTCATATGAGGTGCCTACTCCTATTGGTACATCTATTATTGCTAGAAAAGTTTATAGAAGTTGTGCTATTTACATCTTGCATAAAATATTGCCTTGCGATCTTCTTGAGTTTGACATGGTTAATTTTGATATTATTCTTGGGATAGATTGCTTGCATGCATACTATGCTTCTATTGATTGTAGAACTCATAGGGTCAAATTCCAAGTTCCAAATGAACCCATCCTTGAGTGGGAAAGTCAAGATGTGGTGGTCAAGGTTAGATTCATCTCTTGCATTAAAACCAATAAGTTGATCTCTAAGAGGTGTCTTTAGCATCTTGTGAGGGTTAGGGATGTGGAGTCTAAAGTCCTTCCCATAGAGACGATTCTGGTTATAAATGTGTTTCTTGATGTCTTACCTAATGACCTTCCTGGTGTGCCTCCCGAAAGGGAAATAGACTTTGGCGTAGACCTCCTCCCCAATACTCAACCCATTTCTATTCCCCCTTACCATATGGCCTCGGCAGAATTGAAGGAGTTGAAGGAACAATTAAGGGACTTTTGGAGAAGGGATTTATTAGGACTAGCCAATCACCTTGGGGTGCACTCCTTTTGTTTGTGAAAAAGAAGGATGGGTCCCTTAGGATATGTATTGACTACTGGCAACTCAATAGAGTCACAATCAAGAATAGGTATCCCCTTCAAAGGATTGATGATTTATTGGACTAATTGCAAAGGGCTAGCCATTTCTCTATGATTGATCTTCGATCCAAGTATCATCAAGTGAAAGTGAGGGAGTGTGATATTCCCAAGATTTCCTTCCGGACTAGGTATAGGAATAATGAATTTGTGGTGATGTCTTTTGGGTTGACCATTGCACCAGCCATCTTTATGGAATTAACGAACAGGGTCTTTAAAACCTACCTTGATTCCTTTTGTTGTGGTCCTCATTGATGATATTTTGATCTATTCTCGTGGTAAGGAGGAGCATAGGGCTCATTTGAGGGTTGTGTTGCAAAGATTGATACAGGAGAAATTGTATGCTAAATATGAAAAGTGTGAATTTTGGTTGAAGAAGGTTGCCTTCCTAGGACATGTGGTGTCGGGAGATGGTATTAAGGTGGATCCTAAGAAGATTGACGTGATTAGAAATTGGCCTAGACTATCGAGCCCTTTGGACATTAGGAGTTTCTTAGGTTTAGCGGGGAATCATCGGAGGTTTGTGAATGGGTTCTCTTCTATTGCTTCTCCAATGACAATATTGACTCAAAAGAAGGCTAAGTTTGTATGGCCCGATGAATGTGGAAGGAGTTTTCAAATATTGAAAGATAAGCTTGTGTCTGCTCCTATATTGTCACTACCGGATTGACTTGAGGGATTTGTTGTGTATTGTGATGTTTCACATGTTGGTTTGGGTTGTGTGTTGATGCAAAATGGTAAGGTCATAGCCTTTGCTTTTAGACGACTTAAAGTGCATGAAAAGAACTACCCTACCCATGATCTCGAGTTAACCACCGTTGTGTTTGCATTAAAGATTTGGCGACATTACTTGTATGGGGTGCATGTTGATGTGTTCACTGATCATAAGAGCCTCCAATATGTCTTCACTCAAAAAGATCTCAACTTAAGGCAAAGGAGATGTTTAGAACTTCTTAAGGACTATGATATGAGTGTGCATTATCATCCCGGTGAGGCAAATATGGTGACAGATGCTTTGAGTAGGATGTCTATGGGTAGCTTAGCTCATGTTGATGGTGGTGATAAGGAGATGGCTAGGGAGGTGCATCAATTGGCTAGATTGGGAGTTAGGTTGGAAAAGGTTTGTAATGGGGGTATTGTTGTTGTTGATGGATCTAGGTCTTCGTTGGTTGATGAGGTGAAAGAAAAGCAAGATCTTGATTCCTCCTTGTTAGAATTGAAGGCCTTGGTAAACGAGGGCAAGGTGGAGGTTTTCTACTAAGGGGGAGATGGTGCCCTTAGTTACCAAGGTAGGTTTTGTGTGCTTTGTGTTTATGCTTTGAGGGAGAAAATCCTTGATGAGGCCCATACTCTTCTTATTCTATCCACCCCGATTCCACCAAAATGTACAGAGACTTGAGATATGTGTATTGGTGGGGAGGCATGAAGAGGCACATTATCAAATTCGTTTTTGGTTGTCATAGTTGTCACCAAGTCAAAGCCGAACATCATAGGTCAGTGGCCTAACCCAAGACATTGAGGCTTCTACTTGGAAGTAGGAAGAGATAAATATGGATTTTGTGGTTGGGAGATGCGCTCATCTTTGCTCTCTATTACCTATTGAATCAAAGCAAAGCTTTCGAACTCTCCCTCAAACTACTAGCAATCGAGCGTACATTGAACTATCTGCCATCAAGACTGAATGAGGTGAGAAGATAATAGTAGATATTTGAAATGGTTGCCCAAGACTATAAAGGGTTTTGATTCCATTTGGGTTGTGGTTGATAAGATGATAAAATTAGTTCACTTTCTACCGGTTAAGACCACATATGGGGCTTAGGATTATACAAGGTTATACATTCATGACTTAATAAGGTTGCATGGGGTTCCTTTGTCCATCATATCAGATCGTGGGGCACAATTCACTTCTCACTTTTGGAGGTCCTTTCAAAGGGGTCTTGGTACAAGAGTTAAGCTTAGTACGACCTTTCACCCTCAAACGAATGGCCAAGCTGAAGGAACTATCCAAACCCCTGAGGATATGCTTAGAATATGTGTGTTGGAGCTTAAAGGTAGTTGAGATGATCATCTTCCATTGATTGAGTTTGCCTACAACAATAGCTATCATTCTAGCATCGATATGGCTCCTTTTGAGGCCCTCTATGGTAGGCATTGTAGATCACCAGTTAGTTGGTTTGAGGTTTGTGAGGTGGCTTTTTTGGGACCAATTCTGGTTATGGAGGCTCTTGTAAAGGTTAGAATGATTAGAGAAAGGTTGAAGGTGGCCCAAAGTCGTCAAAAGTCTCATGCCGACGTGAGGAGAAGGGATCTTAAGTTCAAAGTTGGTGATTGGGTCTACGTGAAGGTGTCACCCATGAAAGGTGTGGTCCATTTGGGTAAGATAGGCTAGTTGAGCTCACAATACGTGGGTCCTTATATGGTGATGAGAAGGGTTGGCAAGGTAACTTATGAGTTGGAATTGTCTAGAAAAATGGATTTGGTTCATCCAGTGTTTCATGTGTCCATATTCATGAAATGTGTGGGTGATCCGAATTTCATTGTGCCTCTTGATGTTTTGGGTGTTGTTGAAGATAATTTGACATATGAAGAGGTTCAGGTTCAGATTTTAGATAGGCAAGTGAAGAGATTGAGGAACAAAAAGGTGGCTTCCGTTAAGGTTCTTTGGAGGAATCAACAAGTTGAAAGTGCTACTTGGGAGGCCAAAGCGGACAAAAGCGATATCCTTGCCTTTTCCACTCCACTCAAGCCTAATATATTCATCTAAGTCTTTATGTGATCTCAAGTCTTAAGTTCAGCACTCACATCATTGCATATGTTCATGTTTAAGTTCACTAAGTTCATGATGATTTTACACTTATGATGAGATTTTTGAAATGATGTTTAAGGGCATTATTACATTCTTGTGTTGGCTGAAATTTTCATGTTTATGTCTCTCATATATGTTTCTTTGACGTTCGGGTATGGATCTTCCCAAGGGGGAGATATTGCAAAAGACCCCTAAAAGTGCCCAAAAATGTCCCTCAGAAGTGCCCGAAATCGTAATTTCCATATATCTCGAAATTCATGGTTGATATTAAAAATATGGCTTCATATTCTTTTTCAGGGGGTCATTTTGAGTGGAAAATAGGTCTAACCCTGATCTAAGAGCAAATGATTAGCAATTTTGATTTTTCAAAAAATGAATTCCACAGAGCTTTTCGCGCCCCTGGCGCGACGCGCCAAGGGCGCGCACTGGTGTAATTTTTCTGGCCAGTCTTGACTTCGATCCAAGACTTTTAAGTCTTGGGCCTAATGTTTCCAAATGTGAAAATACCTATACTTAGCCATTTTTATCCCTCATATCATTCAAAACGTTCCCCAATACTCATCCAAACACTTAGCCAAATATTTTACTCCTAAACTCAAGCCTCAAAACTGTCTCCGGATCTAAGGATTTCATCTCAAGCTTCAAGTATCCATCTCCAATCTTCATCAAGTTCTTCTCCAAAGGTAAGGTATGTGGGTTTCTTTCATGGGTTTCTTTCATTTGTGATACACAAGCTCTCTTTCAAAATTTCAAGATTTAAAGTTTATTTGTTCATAGGTCTTATCTATTATGAAAATCACTGCACGCCATGTTGGGGTTCATGAAATTGTGACTATTTTATCATGTTTTGAGCTATGATTTAAGGTCTATTGTAAGACTTGATGAAGTGCTTTAATTTATATTGCTTAAGGGGGTTACCAAGTATCTATTGAAGGTTTTACATTAAATTTACTAGCATGATTTCACTCTTGAATTGCATGGTTTTTCACTAGCACTACACATCCTCTAAGTGTTTGATAAAATTTCCAGTTATTGATTTTTAAGAAATTGAAGGTCCAATGCATGGCTTATGAGTTGAATGATTAATGATAATGAAATGATGATTATATGATGATGAAATGATGGTGAAATGATGATTTATATGATGATGAAATGATGATGATATGATGATGAAAGTAATGTATATATATGATGACTATATGATGATGAAAAGAATATGTGAATATGATGATTATATGATGATGAGAAGAATTTATGGCTAAGATGACTATATTATGAAAGGAGTGTATAAATATGATATTATCTCTATAATGTTGGGGATGACCAAAGCCTAGCTCGGGGGGTTGTAGGCCCGGGTAACCTATTGAGGGGTTGGTACCTCGTTCGCCTAGCTCGGGGGGTGGTAGGCCCAGGTAACCTTGTTGAGGGTTCGTACAAATCAACATTGTTGGGGGGTTTGTACTCCATCAACCCGTTCGGGGGTTTGTACTCCATCAACCATGTTGGGGGTTTGTACCCATCAACCCATTGGGAGTTTTGTACTCCATCAACCTCATGAAGTGGTTTGTACCTCACGCGCCTCTCCAAGGAGGTGGTAGGAGTTGGATTGCACTAAGAATGGTCACTCCCTCCACATGTGTTATGTTCTATGAAAGTATGATTTACTTCAACCATCTTCCATTCATGTCATATTGCCATATGCTCATCCATTGAATAACTAAGCATTTCAATTATGATACCTATCCATTGTTGCATTGCATCCTACATAGTTAGAACATTCAAATGTACTAACACGTACTCTATGCCTACATGATGTCACCATGTAGGAACCGGTGTTCCGCTTGATCATCCTCCTCCTCCACGTGGCTTGTACGACTTCTATCAAGCTTGTTGATGAGTCCTTCATCCCGGGGAAGTTACTTATGGTCCCTTGCTATGTATTAAGATTTTCTCTCTTGACTTATGTATTGACTATGAGGGTGAGCCCGGTTGCTTTGTCTTGGCCCCTACTCTTATCTATGTAGTAGAGGTGGTACTGGACATGTTATGTATCTTTGCTATAAGATTTGACTCTATTGACTCTTATTGTTTATGATATGAAGGTTTCCCCTTAGTCCCTTTACCCTTGCTTTTAATCGTTCATTGATAATTTATTGCTTCCGTGACCAAGGATGTGTAATGATATGTTAAGAGGCTTGCTTGGGGTCCCTTCGAGTTCCCCATGCGCTGTGTCACGTCTTGTCCCTACGCTTGGGTCATGACAAGTGAAGTCTGAGTAGCTTATGGTCCATAATTATCCCAAATTTTGATCCCAGGATTTTCTTTCCTGTGTGTTTTTTCCCTGTTGATTTTTAATTTCTATTGAACTGGCACGTTTAGGATGTTTAGATAATATTTGTAGCATATAATACTAATATTTGCGGCATATAGCAATTTTTTTTATGTTTTGTTTTGAAAAATGGTACCCACAAAGATTGTGAATAGTAGTTCGATAGTAATCATACATGTTTAGGTGTTTGACAATATTTGTTCTGATAAGTGAGGGTAAATTGAGATAGAAAGCTGGATCTATGAGTCTTTTGTTGATATTGTATGCAATATCATGAGAGTGTGAGATTATTTTGCTAGATTCATGTATTTTGTGCTAATTCAGAACATGCCTTGTTGCTCTAGGTTAGATTGTAGATTGAATGGACTAGGAAATGATCTTAGGCCTTTGTTCTGAAATAGTCCACTTTAGCCTAAAAATAACCAACCAAATGATGGTATATCCCTTGTTCCAAATATTTGATCCTTACATGTACCAATTCCTTGTAAACACCTAATTAACCTAGCCTAATCTAGTGAAAAATCCTGAAATTGGCCATGGTCTGTCCTTGAACATTTTGCACCTTGACTGAGGCAAAAACCCTATGTTGAGGGTGGATACCAAAAGTAGCCCTGGTTTGGAGGATTCATATTGTAAGGGTGGTTGGTGTAAGGGTAAAGACACATAAATAAGGGGTAAAGTAAGAATGAGGAGAAAAAGAAGAAAAAGCATGTAACAGGTGCAACAAAAATAAAAGATGCCTTATATTGACTTAAAAAGTAAAATAAAGTGTAAAAATAAGGCCAAAAGTTGAAAAATGAGAAGAAAGCACTCGGAAAAGCTTGAATAAGGAAAAAGGGAGAATAAGGTGAAAATGATAAGGTTGGTAGGGCAAAAGTGTAGAAAAATGCAGTTTCAGGGAGGACATTTAGTCACTATTTTCCTGAAATATCATACCAAAGCCCCTGAGCCTACATTACAAGCCTAGAAAGTCCTAAAGTGATCTTAGTCTAGTTAGTTGAAGGTCTAAGTCATGAGTATAGGGGAAAGACTATGGTATTAGTCATTATGCATGAATATCTTTTGTGAGAGTGAGTGTTTTTGCACAGTTCAAAGGTTAAACATGAAATCATCATTGAGTGTCAAATATGGGACTTCTATCTATGAAGGAACTTGCATTGCATTGTTAGCAGTTGACATGTTGAGTGATTCTGCAGTATTGATAGCCCTTTTGCTTATCATAGATGTGTTGTCACATGCACTAGTTTGCATTGGTTTGCTAAATAGCTATCTGATCTCGTTTTGGAAAGTTGTTGTGGGTATCTAAGTTTGAAATAAATATGATATATGTCATTAAGTTGAGGTCTGTGTGTTACTGTGTTGTCTATATAGATTGAGTCGTCACTTGAGGACAAGCAACAACTTTAAGTTAAGGGTGTTGATGTGTTGTCAAAATCGTAACTGTTTCAGTAGTATATAGGGAAGGTGCATCAGCATAATCATAAGAAATGAGAAACTCGGCTCTAGCCTATTA
>JAPFFP010044128.1:0-12659 GCA_026153255.1 Solanum medicagineum
ATTCAAATATAGCATCATAATTATATAATGAATCTAACGACACTAAAATCAATTAATTCGGTGAAAAGGGTAAAATGATCCAAAAATTTTATCGTCAAAAAATATCATCAAAATCTGGAAATTTATACGTGAAAATACGCCTAAGTGATAAGGAATTCAATGGTGAAAACCATTTCAAAAACGGAGCTAATATGAGGAAGAAATCGCATGTTAAAGTTTTCAAAATATATTAAAAACGCAGCAGAAAGATCACAAATTTTACCTCAAACAAAGCACCAAAATCAATTTCTAAAACCCCCACAGTGTTCTCTTCGGAAAAATATATAATTTAGCATTTTGAATCGCTCAGATCTGATCAAAATTGAGAGAGAAATCCTTGGTTGAAGTTTGGAGAATGTTTGCGATCTTCTCTACTCTTTCTTGGAGAAAATCTTTAATCTTCATAGTTCTTTTTAAAGTGAAAGAACTTGGAAGGACATTGATTGAAAGAATTAAGGATAAAAATACCCTCAAATTATAAATAAAAAACGTCATTAACTCATCCAGTGAGGGTCCGCGACGCGGCCCGGGCGTGGACTTTTGGACAGCTCTGCACCTCTCCACTAAAATGGTCATAACTTTCTACTCCGAACTCCAATTGATGCAAAATTAGATGCGTTGGAAAGATAATTCGAATATATTTGATATGATATATTATGGGTCACCTAACACATTATACTTTAGGAGATATGATCATTTGAAGTTGACCCTTCTATCGACTCATACGAAACTTAGTTGCTAGAAATTCTTTGAACTTGTCTTGATGTAAAAGATCCCTTATGACTCTAAATCACATCTAATATACTTCAAAATACTTAGAAATTGATCCTAGCATATATATACAACCTAAAAGTCACTGGTCCATCTACCTTTTATAAAATCTTACGTTAGAACTCAAACGCTAAGAAAGTTTTTAGCTTAGCTTCGTAGTAGAGGGTTCGTGTGACCTTAGATCTTCTCCAATTCTATTCCTACGTTAATAATTTGACTTTAACACTTACACGTTAAGAATTTGACTAAAATGCTATATCCTACGAAGAATGGCTCAGTCTTAGCTTAAAAAAAATTTGGAGTGTTACAATAGTCCCTATGTTCCTTTTAGTTATGTTTTGGACAATTTAGTTATGTTTGGACACTTTAGTTATATTTTGGACAATTTGATGAACTTATGTTGGTTTAAAACATTATAATTTTTATATTTTATTTATTTTTAATGTTTGATTTTGATTGGTGTTATGTATTTTGTTGTTGAACTTGTTCTTGCTGCTATTAGGTTGGTTATTTTGATTGAAATTGAATGGTTTTGTAAATTGCAGGTGGACAAAAGAAACTACAAGTTTCTACTATAAAAAATAATGCAGAAAAAGCGATGGATTGTGTCCCTAAGTCCGTCACTTTTCTTGAATTTTTTAAAATATTTTTCAGAAAAGCGATGGATTGCGTCCCTATGTCCATCACTTTTCTGGAATTTTTTAAAAAACATTTCTAGGAAAGCAACAGACAGGGCCCATAAGTCAGTCACTTTTTACAAGTTATTTATAATTTATCTTTACATATTGTGATGGGCAGAGACCCCAAGTCCGTCGCTTCATTAAATTTTTTTAAAATAATTTTTAAACTTGTGACGGATAGGGACCCCAAGTCCGTCTCTTCTTTAAATTTTTTTTAAAATAATTTTTTAAAATATTCGACAGACAGAGACCTATGTCCGTTGCTTTTTTTTAAAAAAATTATTCAAAAAGCGATGAAAAACATAAAGCGACGCAGTTCGTCACTTTTCGAAAAGCGTCGACCAAAAAATGACGAATTGGACCGCGCCGCTTTTCCATCAATTTTGACGAAAAAAGCGACGCAGTCCGTCGCTTTTAGCCATCGCTTTTCAGGCAATTATTAGTAGTGAAACAAACACAACATTATAGAGATGATTATGTGGATCCTCCGAAGGCCCCATAAACATCCCATGATTTTGAAGTATTTGTAGGAGACCACTAGACATGGGGAACTTGTTGTCGGCCGGTAACGGTGGCAACACTATAGCTCCTGTTACATCCATGGTTATAGGGTTCAACCTATATTGGTTCCGACCATATGAATTTTCGTTGAAAGCCCAACGGTGTGGCCTATTCTCCCTTTGACGTGGGTTTTCATCTCCACCCTCATCATCATCATTTCGCTCCATAGCTTCATCAATCGCGATGTCCTCATTTTCTTAGGGCATTCTTCTTGCAATTCGCTGGATCTCCAAGTTGATTAGAATTAAGGGATTGCCTTGGCTCCTTGTGTTGGGCATACAAATCTAGTATACCCTACAAAAGAAACTCAACAATAAAAACAAAAACAAAAGTATAATACAAGAGAATCTAGAAATTAACACTTGAACTAACTATTAGTGAAACCAAGTCAAAACCTAGCCGTATTCCACGGCAACTACATCATAAATTTGATGTTCATGCTCCAATAGTAAACCGGTCGCTATCAAGTATAAGTCTAACCAAAGGCTAGGGTTGAATCCATAGGGAATACGGAGTTTGACCAAATTGATTCACCAACAGTCATTTCAACTATCAATCAACTATATTCTCTAAAGGGGGGGGGGTTACAAATTGGAGTGAAATAACTACAAAAACTATACTAACAATTACTAAGAGACAATCAATTTGAGGATCAACTTGGGAATTGTGTTCTCCATGATTCACTAACTCAAATACCCCGGATAACATAACTTCAATTAGGACATCACATACAAGACAGTAACTTAGGTTCTTCCAGCATTTTGGTAAAGATGAAGGTCGAATTTCTCCATGGAGCTTGTTCAGCAACAATGGTGTGCCAACTAACCGTTACCTATTATCCCAGTCAACCTCTCCTTTGTCGGGTTTGGTTGATTAGACGAGAAGACGTCAATCAAATCCTATCACCCATTTCCTTTTCCTATTCATCACTACCTTGGTCAAGATCATGACACTAGGTGGGGTTTGGTGTTGGCCACTACCAAATAACAAACAATCCGAAGGAAAATGGATAATACATGCAAATAACCAACTAAAGAAATGCAAATAATCCGGGTTATCTCAAGCTAGCTACTCATGGCTCCCACAACCCCAAGTTGTGGGGTTTTAGCTACTCATAGCTTGGGCAAATCACAAACAATGAATAAATTAGATATAATTCAGAGACTACCCAAAGAAAATGAAGAACAATAAACCACCTTGATTTTGGATTCACAAGCTTGAATAATGGAGTTGAATTACAAGTGATTCCAATCCGCAAATTGGGTCTTCAAAGTGAAACCCTAAGTGCCTACTCTAAACCCTAAGAAAAAGCTCTCTACAATATTCTATTCTCTACAAAATCTGATTCGCTTTAAAAAAAAATCCTAACTTATACTATTTATGCTATTTGCAAAAAGGACCTTAATATAAATAAGAAAATTTGGGTGGCAATAATTACGGCTCGTAAGTATGACTCGTAGAGTGACCTACGAGTCATTGTCGGGCTTTCTTTGTTAGCACTTGGCATTTTAGACTTAACTGCTATAGTCAGTGCTACGATTCGTTATCTGTTCTACCACTCGTAGTGTCTTCTTGTAGTCTAACCTTGCATTTCTTGATCCAAATTAACTCAACACTGTTAATCACTGCGCGGTCCTCTTCTATGAGTCGTAGTGAGAACTACGACTCATAACCTGGGCTCGTATGACTGAACTTCAATTTCTCAGATTTTGATTTCGGAAGATGTTAATCACTACCAGTTGTCCCCTACGACTCGTAGCTTGAGCTATGACTCGTAGTGGGTCTCGTAGGTCCTTAATTTCAACAAAATCTGCTATTTTTCCCCAAGATTAAGCCTACCTGTATTTTTCTGCAAAAAAAAAAAACACAAAACACATAAAAACCACAAAAAGTCACAATGAGAACATACAAAATCCCTTGTTTTAGGCACCAAATGTGTTGTATTTTGACAGCATTACTAGTATGTCCACAGATGCATCTTAATATCCTCATCTCCAAGACCTGCATCTTCTGAACATGTGGTTTTTTATTGGCCAACATTCCACCCCATAAAGAAAAGATGGTCTAACCACCATTCTGTAAAACTTACCTTTAAGTTTAGGTGGTATCTTCTTATCACATAATACTTCAGAGGCAAGCCTCCATTTCGTCCATGCTGCCTCAATACGATGTATGACATCATCATCGGTATCGCAACTACTCTGGATGATGGATCCAAGATATTTAAAGTATTCTCTCTTGGGAGTAGATTGAGTGACAAGTCTCACATTATTGTCTGCTTCATCCCTCTCAACACTGAACTCCAGTCCAAGTATTCTGTTTTGGTCCTGCTCAGTTTGAACCCTTTAGATTCTAAAGCTAATTTATTAAAAATATTGGGGGTAAAGTTTTTTGTTTCTTACATTTTATTTTTTCCTTTTTCTTTTGGCTTTTTTGAAAACTTTTTCCTATTTTTTGTGGAATTTTTTGTCTTTTGGGAGTATTTTTCCCCCTTACATTTTCCCCCTATTCTTTAGCTATTTTTTTTTTTGGACGATTTTTGAAAACTTTTCCCCTATTTTTGTGGATTGTTGTCTTTTTTTTTATTTTGACCTTTTACTAAACCTTTTTTACCTATTATTTTGGAAGGTTTTGTAACACCCTATAAAAATATCAAAATGCCTCTATAATGGAATCGTACGCATAATGCGTCTTTCCAGTCTCCAATGGGATATTTGAGACCGAATTTGCGATCAATACAAAAAATTGAGTTGGAAATGGTCTCGACCCGATTTTAAGCAATCGGGTCAAAAAATAATTTTTCATAATTAAACGCGAACCAGTGAGGGTTCGCGACAGGGCTGCGACGCGCCACTGCCGTAGACCAACACTTAGTTTTGTCCAAAAATATTTTCTACAGGATTAAAAAGCTCGTTCGGAGATTCGATGAAAAATACCAAAAAAATGTAGTTCGCATCGTGGACCCCGCATCTCGAAACTGACCTTTTTTTAAATTTTGTGAGGGGCATCCTAGACCTTTCCAAACCCCTCCTAGGCTTAACATATGACCAAAACAGGTCATTTTATGCGTAAAAGCGTTTATAACCGATTCTTAAGTCGTTCTAATTCTCTGAAAAAGACCTAGGGCTAAAAGAGAAGAGAGAAGAGCGAGGAGTTGAAGATTTAAAGTCAGATTCGTGCCAAATTGATCATCTACCTTTGTTCTAAGTATGTAAGACTTACCAAAGTGTGGATTCCTTTCTTCGCACACCCTTTCCACTATCTTGAGTCAAGATTTGAGAAGAGTTGAATTTTTTTTTTTTTTGAGAATTTCCTTTAACACTATATCCTTGTATTCATCATGAGGTCTTGTTTTGCATTACATTACATGAGATAATTCCTATGTTTTCATGAGTACGAATGTTAGAGGTGTAGATATATTTTCATTCTTGATAGTATGAACCCTAACCTACATGTTTCCATGGAATTTTATGCATAAATTGAGCATATTGAGTTGAGTAAATTGATGCATATTGAGTTGAGTAGATTGATGCATATTGAGTTGAATAACTTGAGTATACATGGGCATGAAGAGTATGTTGCGTTGAGTCACATACATTATGACATATGATATCTTGTTTGTATTACATGATGAATTAATTGATGAGTCTAAATGATCGTATTGAGTCTGAGTCAAGTTTGACTTCTTGCATTGATTAATTGAATTGCTGAATAATTGAAATGAGTTGAGATTAATGAGATGACCGATGAGATGAGATACGCCAAAGGGGTTGAGTTTGAATTCTTGATTGAACATTGAGTTATGAGATGATGATGAGTTGAGTAATGAGTTGATTGATGAGTTGAGCATCTTTTAGTCTTGGGAGGAGTATCGAGCACCTAGAGGGGAGCGAGTGTATATGTCTAAATCAGTGAGCGAGCATTCATATACCTATTCAATCTCACAGAACTACGTTGCCAGCGTAGGATAGTCATACCGCTCGTTCTGGTGACTCTTATCCCGCAAGTGGACATCTCTTACGGATCCAAGCGAGAGAGGTAGAGGTTGACGCGTCCTTTTCTGTGGCAAGTTAAGGATGACGAGGCAACGATGCCACATTCGTTGTACATCACCATGAAATAATGGTGGGGTTGGGAGTATGTCGGTTAGAGAAACTCCCAAGCAACACTTGAGTTGAACATATCTTGATCTTCAAAGTGAGTTGCATTAAACACTGAGTCTATTTCCAAAGCATGATTTCAAACTTAAAAACTTTCATGATTTCATGAGTTGAGTTATGAGATGAAGAGTTGAGCCTTGATCGAGTCTGTTGATTAGTTTGAGCTTTGTCTGTTTACTTTTAGCCTGTTTACGTATAGTACATTCCACGTACTTACGCCACTCGGCGCTGCACCATTTCATGATGTAGATAAATATGATAAAGGACTTCAATAGACGCACCGCTGTGGTTCATAGTTCCTAAGTTTCAGAGATGGTGACCCCTCCTTACATTCGGAGGAGCCCTTTCGTTTTACTACATATTCTATTTTCTTGAGTTGGGTAGTCGTGGCCTGTCATGGTACCATCTAGATGTTAGAGGTAGAGGCTTCATAAACATTGAGTAGAGGATGTGGAGTATTCTCCCTTTTCCAACTTTTGTTTTATTGAAAAATTTCTTTTAATATATAAAGACCTTACAATCTTTTCTTTAAGCATACTTCTTCCGTTGTCGAGTATGATATGACGATGAGGCAAGTGGTTCGCTTGGGGACTAGCAATAGTCTTTGAGTGCTGGTCATGCCAAGGGTACCCTCCTGGGGTGTAATAAGGTTTTTTTTTTACTTTTTTTTTTTTTGGATAAATATATTTTGGGTGAAAAAAGATTCTTCTTATAGGAATTTAACTACAATAAGAAAATCTTCTCAATTTTATGAGTTTAATTTTGGCGCACAGTCAGTGTACTAAATTTTTACACCATCAGGTAATATTGACCTACTATTGCAGGTTACCAAGAAATATTTATTTATAATATTTATTTATTTATATTTAAAAAAATAAAAAACAATTATTATATTTTTTCCTCTTTCTTCTCTCCATTTCACCCTTTCTTTTCCTCTTTGGCAAATAGTTCACTTTTTCTATTGACTTCTTCCACTACAATCTAACTATCTTTTTTCTTAATTATTGTACAAGCATATAAATTCATTTATTTATCCTTTACTATGTAGTCTTTTGTGCATTCTTTTTTCAATACATAAAAATTACTTTTTCTTTTATATCTACAATCAAAGCTAACCTTTTTTTATATATTTTAATTTTGTTTATTGATTCTAGGATTTATGGGTATTTTTTTCACAAAATTAAGTATTTTTTGAAGTGTCCGTTTCATTTTTCTATTGTTGTATTTTTCATAGAAGACGGAAAATCTCTTGAAGAATTCCCTACATCTTCCATCTCTTTCAAATCTTCTTTTTGATTACATATTTTCATTAGAATTATTATTATTATAAGTATGAATGCCATAAATTAAGTTTTTTTTTTTAAAAAAAGAAAGATGAACAGAATAATTTAAGAAAAACAAAAGGGATAAAAATTAAAAAAAAGACAAGAATCGCAACATCGTCATTTTACCAATGTCATATAATTCTACGAGAAAGAGAGAGAGAGTATAATTTGAATTCATATTAAGAAAGGAAAAACATCTAAAAATTAGGAAGAAATTTGAAATAAGTATAATTAGATTCAAATTACCTTTGATGTTTTTCTAAATTATATTTTTTTCAAAGGGTATAAATATTATTAGAAAAAATTATAGTAATTATCTTTAAAGTTACCTGATGGTGCAGAAAAGCTTGTATACTCTCTCTCTTTCTCGTAAGTATTATATGACGTTGGTAAAATGACCGATGTTGCGACTCTTGTCTTTTTTTAATTTTTATTCCTTTTGTTTTTCTTAAATTATTCTTTTCATCTTTCTTTTCTTTTTTTTTTTAAAAAAACAACTTAATTTATAACATTTATATTTATAATAACAGTAATTCTACTAAAATATGTAATAAAAAAAAGATTTGAAAGAGATGGAAGATTAGAGAGTTGTTCAAGAGATTTTACGTCTTCTATAAAAATACAATAATAGAAAAATGAAATGAATGCTTCAAAAAATACTTAATTTTGTGAAAAAAATATAAATCCTAGAATCAAGAAAAAAATTAAAAATATATATAAAAAGGTTAACTTTGATTGTAGATATAAAAATACAATTTTCATGTATTGAAAAGAGAATGTACAAAAGACTACATAGGAGAAAGCAATTGATGTATATGCTTGTAGAACAATTAAGAAAAAATATAGTTAGATTATAGTGGAAGAAGTCAATAAAAAAAGCTATTTGCCAAAGAGGAAGAGAGAGGGTGAAACGGAGAGAAACAAAAAAAAAAAAGAGAAAAAAATAATAATTGTGTTTTACTTATTTAAAAAATAAGTAAGTAAATAAATAAATATTATAAAGAAATACTTTTTGGTAACCTGCAATATCAGGTCAATATCATCTGATGGTGTAAAAATTAGGTACACTGACAATGCACCAAAATTAAACTCATAATTTAAACTCTTTAATTTATCGAATGTTTATTATAGTCAATATTTAATATCATTAAAATCATGATATAATATTTGAAGAAAAATAGTGAAAAGACAATTTTATCTAAAGCAAAATCTTTTAATAAAGGGCAAAAAGTTCAAACAATATTTCTAAGGACCTTCACTTTTTTAATATAATATAGATTTTTTTAATTGTATTTAATTTACTAGTATAATTTTTTGTGAATTTTTTTATGTTATCCATTAGAAGCAGTTGGGTATTTTTCTTTGTATTTCAATATATTGTGTTTAAATTTATGTTGATTAGATTTTAATATTTTAATGTGTCATTATCTATTGAGATTTTAGTTATGCGGTACACACAATTTATTATTATATTAAAAAACGCTTTCTCGTCTAAAAAAAGCTATTTCCTTCAAACTTTTTACACCATAGTTTGTAACTTGTTTTCCAATTTGGTCTTGACTCATTACTTATTGCATTATTCATTAATTAATATCCTTACATTACTATGTATTTTTTCTCATAGTTTGTCAGTTACTTAATATTCTTACTAACTATTTATTTTTGATAGAATATAAATAAATATATATGCTTTTGTTTTTTTAAACAAATTAAATTTATTTCTAAATTTTTATTCCGTTGCTCAAAAGTTTGCCACTATTTAGATTTATCTATCATACTTTATTTCAAAATAAAATTTCATTATCAACAACAACAACATATCCAGTGGAATTCCACAAGTGGGGTATGGGGAGGGTAGAATGTCTACAGACCTTAGCACTACCTCATACAGGTTGAGAGGTTTTTTCCTAGGAACCCTTGTCTCAAAAACCCATAAGCAGAATAAACTAAATGTGGAAAAAGGAAAAGAAAAGAAAGGAAACAGAAAGAGCGACTATTAAGAAAACACACATGATAGTATGCAAATACGCTAAAATTGACATATCAAAACAGAAAATGATAACACAAGATATAAAGACAATGTAAATATGCTAAAAGTAAATAAATATAGGACTAATCATGACAACATACGATGTAAAGATATTATTACTGCTACTAACCTACTATCACAAAGTCGTACATCGACCTACCCC
Organism: Solanum medicagineum; assembly: GCA_026153255.1. Taxonomy (NCBI): domain Eukaryota; kingdom Viridiplantae; phylum Streptophyta; class Magnoliopsida; order Solanales; family Solanaceae; genus Solanum; species Solanum medicagineum. The sequence goes on from JAPFFP010044128.1 coordinate 9,729, forward strand.
TACCAACCTATTAGCCCTCTATTCTAATACGCAACCTGCACTCTTTTCTATCTAAGGTCATGTCGTCGGTAAGATAAAGTTTCAGCATATTTTGTCTGATCACCTCCCCCCAATACTTCTTCGGTCTACCTCTACCCCTCCATGTATCCCCTAAATCCAACCTCTCGCACCTCTTACAGAAGCGTCGATACTCCTTCTCTGTATATGTCCAAACCAATGCAGTCTCGCTTCCCTCATCTTGTCAGCCACAAGGGCTATCTCTAGCTCTTCCAAATGATCTCATTCCTAATCCTATCACTCCTTATATGTCCACACAACCACCTTAGGATCCTCAGTTTTGCAACCTGCACTTCTGAATATGTGAATTTTTAATTGGCCAACACTTTACCCCATATAGCAAAGATGGTTGAACCACCATTCTATAAAACTTGCCTTTAAGTTTATGTGATATCTTTTTATCACATAATACTCCTGAGGCAACCCTCCATTTCATCTATTCTGTCTCAATACAGTGTGTGACATCATCGTCGATATCACCACTACTCTGGATGATGTACCCAAGATCCTTAAAGTCATCTCTCTTGGGGATAGGTTGAGTGGCAAGTGTCACATCAATGTCTGCTTCATCCCTCGCAACACTGAAACTGCACTCAATGTCTGCTTCATCCCTCGCAACACTGAAATTGCACTCCAAGTATCCTATTTTGATTATGCTTAATTTGAACCATTTGGATTCCAAAGCGTGTCTCAAAACCTCCAATCTATCATTGACTTTAGTTCGAGTCTCATCAATCAGTACCATGTCATCTCAAATAGCATACACCAAGGAACCTCCTCCTGGATAGACCGCGTCAGCTCATTCATCACTAAGGCAAATAGAAAAGGGTTCAACACAGATCCTTGATGAAGTCCTATCTCAACAGGAAAGTACGCTGAGTCTCCTCCCACCGTCCTTATCCAAGTTTTGACTCCGTCGTACATGTCCTTTATCACCCTAATATATGTCATTGGGAAACCTTTCACCTCTAGACGCCTCCAAGGAAATCTCTCAGAACTTTGTTATAGGCCTTCTCGAGATCAATGAACACTATATAATTTCATATTATCACAAAATATAAATAGATTTATTGATGGACTATGTAATTTAAATATAATTTGGTATTTCCGCAAAATATAAATAGAGATATTGGTTGGCTATTTATCTATTTATATTTTACATGGATAAATCTTTTGTAACATGAAATTGAAGTTGATAAGTTTCGTTATGCATAAAGAAATGCTAAAAATAAAATATATAGTAGAAGAAAACTCAAATATGTCTGTTAGAAGTTGTTAGGGTTCAAAATTCAAATTACACACTTTCACCTCTATTGGATGTAATTTTATTTCATATTCGGTTTTTGTAATGACCCGTTAGGTTACTTTAAAAATTAGTCCTCTTGATTTCCTCAAAGATTTATCTTGTAAAATTTTAACTGGATATTTTAGACTATTCAATAACTATGGGTATTTAGTTTAAGTAAATTTAGATAATTGATTGAATTGATAGACTAGATATTAATTTATTTAAAAATCCTATACTACTTGTCCTATATTTACTAAAAAAAATTAATATGGTTTAACATTTTTAGTACATAAGTAATGTGGAAAAAGGAGAAAAAAGAAGAAGATAGAAACTTATCGCCGCAGACGAGTTTGAGAGGAAAGCATCGCAATTCAACTTCTGGTAAGCAACTAATGTCTAGTATTAGGAGTTCTATAGTTAATTAGATGTATATAGGTATAGTATAAATCCTATTCATGAACATTCAACCAGTTAGAAAAGCAAAATTGGAAATTTGTAAGTAAGGGTGAATTCACTTTTGGAGTTTGGTGGGGGACAAACCAATGACAACAGTCATTTGGATAAAGATGCCAATGACATGTAAGGTAATCCTTAGGAAATCATGCATTATTTTAGATACAGAATGGAATTGCAGAAACTTAAGCAATGGACTTTGATATCGCTCAACCTGATTATTCGATGGCAGAAGGGGTGGTCGTCATCAGCATAATAATCCAACTGCCAGACCCAATCCTAGGGACTAGACGTAACACGACGAATGGGAACCCGAGAGGGAGATAACCAAACAAGACTCTTACGCATACACAACACATACTTGGCTTTAGCAGAATCATAAAAGAGTAATGAGCGTATAACATGAAGTATCTAGGGGAAATGGGACTAAGGCAAGTCTTCTCCATCACATAGAGATAAATAAAGTCAAGCTCAATACATAACTTCCATATCCAACAACACTTCTAATATGAGTGGAACGGGGGACAAGACATCTCCCGGGCTCACCCTCAAAAGATAAAGAAAGTCTAAATAGATAAGTTTTAACAAGAGCATGATAGTAAAGTGGATGTTGTCCCCGAAGTGGAGGACTCACCAATAGTAATTTTCAACGATCCAGCTAGCCACGTGAGGGAAGAGGATGAATAGGAGCTATGGTCCCTACATGGTGAAATCATGTAGGCAAGAGTATGCGTTAGTACTTGGAATGTACTAAGTATACGGGTTCAATGCAACAAGGAATATAAGCTATAACAACCAAGATTCATAATCATAATCAATAGGCATAAGCTCAATATGATATATATAGTCAATGCTTAAGTTAACATGCGTGAAGATAGTCAAACTTGCATAATATGTCATGCATATGTGGGAGGAGATCCTAACCCGACATATAAGACCAAGCAAGCTATTACTTGGAATCCCGATGTCTACTCCACACCGAATAAGGAGTAGTCTTACTTTCCAAGGTAGACCAACCACTCACCTCAGGATATAACCTTTTCAGAGAGTGTTACAAATATCTCTACATTACGACATAACCTTTTCGGTAGATATGGTAAGATGTCCTTACGTTACGATACAATCTTTTCAGA
>JAPFFP010044129.1:0-12658 GCA_026153255.1 Solanum medicagineum
TAGCCTTGTTAGTTATGAAATCCTGAAATCGACTCTGGTCTTTCCTTGAACTTTGTGCACCTTGATTGAGGCAAAAAGCTTGAGTTAAGCGTGGCTACCAAAAGTGGCCCTGGTTCTAAGGATAGATAATGTGCACCTCAATTCCAGGCAAAACCTAAGTTGAGGGTGGCTGATATAAGGAGAAAAAGGAGAAACACAAAAATGAGGGGGAAAGTTAGTGATATGGGGAAAAAGGAGAAAAATCAAGTACTGGGTGCAAGACAAATAAGTGATACCATAGTTATGAGCTAAAAATGAATTGTAAAAGCAAAGCAAAAACTGAAAAATAAAAAGAAAGCACCGAGAAAATCTTAAAATAGGAGAAAAAAGAGAATCGAATAAACATCACAGTGTTGGTGGGGGCAAAGGTGTAAGAAAATGCAGTGTCAAAGAGGGTCTTTAGTCACTATGTTTCCAAAATATCATATCAAAGCCCCTCTGAGCCTACATTACATGCCCATGAAGTCCTAAAGTGATCCTAGTCCATGTTGTCGAAGGTCTGAGTCATGAGTATAGGGGCAAGCCTATGTTATTAGGAATAATACATGGATATCTTTTGTGAGAGTGAGTGATTTTTCATAGTCCTGAGATTATACATAAAATCATCATTGAGAGTGAGATATAGTACTTCTTTCTGGAAGAGCACTTGCATTGCATTGTTAGCATTAGACTTATTCTATAAGTGTGGAATGGTGGTAGTACCTCACTTGTTATAGTTGTGTTGTCACATGAATTATTCTGTAGTGGTTTGCAAGTGGCTATCTGTTTATATTTTGAAAAGTATTGTGGGTATCAGTGCTTAAATTTATTCTGATGTATGCCATAGGTGGATGTTCGTGTCTTACTACACTACTTATATAGATTGAGTCTGTCGCTTGAGGACAAGCAACAATTTTCAGTTGAGGGTGTTGATGTGCTATCAAAATATAGTACTTTTGATGCTTAAAATATGAAATTTTGTGTGTTCTCAATGGGATGTTGGTTGGTTTTATGTGTTTTTGTGTTTTGTTTTGTAGGATTCCAGGGTTGACCTTTATTTTGGGAAGAAAATGTAGAAGTTGTCGATTTTGATGTAGTACGAGACCCTTTACGGGCCGTAGTTCATTCTACTGGTCGTGAAGTTAGTTTCATGGACAATTCCAGTGATGAGCTAATTTTCTGAAATTTGTTCTGCGAGTATGCAGGTTGGTCGTGGACAATTTTATGAGTCATACAACAAGTTTCATGCCTTGAGGATCAGAGATGAGGGACCTTCTGAATATTCATCAGAACAAACCCCCTTATGGGATGTAAATCACTTTGTGAGCCATAAGGGGAATCGTTGATCACCAGTCCAGATTTTTAGCAACATTGTACGAGACACCGATTATTGGTCGTGAATGCAATATGGCCCGTAAAGCTAATCGTAAGGCGTGCCAGCCTAACTATCCTATTATTTTTAGGACTTGTATTTTAAATATTATAAATAGGTTTTTAGGTTATTTTTAATAGAAGGGACAGAGAGTTGTATAGTTTTGAGAGAAAAATAGTGAGATAGAGTAAAAATTGGATAGTTTTGAGAAAACACTTGTAATTAAATTGATTTTATAATCTTGTGATTCTCATTGAAAGCTTGGATTTTCTTGTTCTTAATTTAATTCTATAAGTGCTCCATTATGTTATTCAAATTCATAAGTCTTGCATCTACACAAGTCATGAGTAGCTAATCCACAACTAGGGTTGTGGGAACTATGAAGAACTAACAAGGTAAATCTGGATAAATCATAATTCTTGGAAAGTGTGCATGCATGTATTAATGAAGTCTTTTCATTTTATATGTTCTCTGATGGTGGCTAAAATTAGAACCCACCTAGTGTTGCTAACTGGACCAAGGTAGTAATGAATAGGAAAAGAGATTAATTAACAAGATTCGATTGATGTGCTACTCGTCTAATCAACCTAACTGGGCCAAGGGGAGGTTGTACTGGGACTAATATGTAAGGGTTAGTAATGCACAATGCGGAGATGGGCCAAGTCATGTAGTGAAATTCGCCTCTCACCTAGACCAAAGGGTTTGGTGAACTTAACTTATCGTCCTGCATGGTACAGTAGGTTATCCAGTGATACTAAGTTAGGGAATCATGGGGAACACGAAACCCTAGTTTCTCTCCATATTGGTTAAACACTTGTGTTAGTTAGGTTTCCCTTTATACTTGATTATTATGAAACCCCCTAGGTTTCCCTTTATACTTGATTATTATGAAACCCCCGCCCCTCTTTGGGAGAAGTAAGTTCGTTAATCACTCGAATTATGTTACTTGAATTCTCTTAAGTCTACGTATTCCCTTGGATTCAATCCTAACCTTGGTTAGGTTCAATTTCTTGACAATGACTGCTTTATCCTCAAAAAGAAGGTGTAACTTGGGTGACATCAGCCTATAGTTTTTATTTGCTATGTGTTCATGATAATCCTCTCCCCTATAATATCCCCAAAGCTTGAGTCCAGAGTCTCGCTTCCCTTAGAATTACTTGCTTGTTGTTTAATTATGCTCTCGCAACCAAGGATGTGCTATGTATGTTTAATAGGCTTTTTTGGGGTCCCCTCGAGTTCACCATTCGCCGTGTCACTCCTAGGTCCTAGGCTTGGATCGTGATGAGCTTGGTATAAGAGCATTAGGTTTGTAAATGGTCCTCAAAAATCTGACACACCGCATCAAGTAGAGTCTCATTCATGGTTGTGAAGTGTGCCACAATTATAAGGCATTTTAGGAAATGATTTACTTCTTGTTAATCTATGTTGTCCCTTAGTCCTTAATTTGAAGTTTCATTTATATACTTGTTTGCCTCTTTCTCTTCTAAATTATGTCGCTTACAAGAATGGCACAAAGGTCTCTTACTCCTGAAGGTGATCCCACCTCTTCGGCTCTAGAAGCTCCTCGAAAATTGGTTGGAGTCACTCATGCTAAGTATCAGAATGTGGTACTAAATGAACCAAGGAGACCTAGCCCTTCATGCTCCTACCCCCGCTTCAAGGGTGAGGGATTTCATAAAAATAAATCCTCCGGAGTTTCATCACTCTAAAGTTGAGGAGGAACCCCAAGAGTTTACTGATAAAGTGTACAAAGTGCTTGCTATTATGGGGGTGAGTTTGGAAGAGAAAGTGGAATTAGAGGCCTATCAACTTAAGAGCCTTGCAAAAATTTGGTTTTCTCAATGGAATCTAGCGAGGGAGAATGGTGATCCTACTCCATGGGAAGAATTCAAAGCCGCCTTCCTCAACCATTTCCTTCCTATTGAATTAAGGGAGAAAAAGATCATGCAGTTCATGAATCTCAAGAAACGTTCCATGAGTATGATAGAGCATTCCCATAAATTTACAAGCTCTCCAAATATGCTTCTAACTTGGTTGCCAACTCTAGGGAAAGGATGACCAAATTTGTGTCGGGGTTATCCGACATGGTCAATGAAGAAAGTTGCACCTCTATGCTTGTGGGTGATATAGACTTGTCTCAGATCATGACTTATGTCGAGAAACTTGAAGGAGAGAAGCTTAGAAAGAGGAGTGGGGAGTCCAAGAGAGCTCAGTATTGAAATGACCTAAAAAACAAAGTGCTCAAAAATGTGCCTTGAAAGAGCTCGGAATCTTGTTTCCATATATTTGAAAATTCATTTATTATTTTGAAAATCTGACTTCATATTCTTGTTTAGGGGGTCCAATTGAGTGGGAAATGGGTCTAACTTGAATTTTAGAGCAACCGTATCAAATTCCGAAAATCGCAAAATACGCTATTTAGGAGCGTCTACTTTGAAGGGACATATCTCTTAGAACAAAAAGAACTGGGTAGACCATGACCTACCAATTGAAAATCCTTTGGATTAGCTTTCCAAGAACTTTGTTTTACCTTATTCCGAGTTCGGATGAAGGATGTATGGCCATTTTCATAAAACTCGCCCGTTCAGAAAATGCAATTTCCAGTGAGCAGTCCATTTTGGTCCTATTTTCTCTTGACTTCGGTCCAAGACTTTTAAGTCTTGGGCCTAAGGATTCCCACACTTGAAAATACATATACTTAGTCTTATTTCACCCTCATATAATCTTAAACAATCCCCTAAACTTACTCAAACATTTAGACTCATATTTCACCCTAAATTCAAGTCCCAAACTCAAGACTAATCTTAAAGATTTCTTCAAGGATTTCACTCAAGCTTCAAGTCTCCATTAAAGTCTTCTTCAAGAACCTCTCCAAAGCTAAAGTATGTGGTGTTGAACCATTGGTTCCTTCCACCCATGGTGCCTAAACCCTCTTTTAATTAATATTGCATGATTTAAAGTTCATTTTACATGTGGGTCTTGTATATTGAGAAATTTACCGCACAGTGATTTTAGTTCATGAAAGTATGGTTGTTTTAGCATGTTTTGAGCTTCAAATCTTGTATTTAATGTTGGAAATGATGAGGGGTTTTGATGTGAATGTCTTGGAGGTGTTGCAAGGTGTTAATTAAAGGTTTTACCACTGATTTTCCTACATGATTTCATCTCTAAATTGCATTCTCTTTTACCCCCATTACACACCCTCAAGGTGTTTGATAAAATATTGGGTTATGTTTTCTTGAGAAATTGAAGGTCTAAAGCATGGTATATGATATGAATGATGTTATGATGATGAAAGGACTTATGTACATGATTATGAATCCTATATAAAGTGTTGCGCTAGACCATGCCCAATCTGGGAGGATAAGAGCCCGGGCAACCATGTGAGGGGTTTATAGCTCACCACCTAGAATGATTGGGTGTGAACAATATCAACCATGTCAGGGGTTATTACTTCACCACCTAGGATGATTGGGGTGTGACCATCATCAATGGAGTTGGGGGTTTGTACTCATCAACCATGTGAGGGGTTAATACTTCACCACCTAGGTTGATTGGGGTGTGACCAACATCAACCATGTGAGGGGTTTATACCTCACCACCTAGGATGATTGGGGTGTGACCATCATCAACCAACCAAGGTTGGAAAGCTAGCTTGGTCTCTTCTTTACATATGATATCTTATATGAGCATGATTTACTTAAGCATGTTTTACTTATGCATTGATCATACATGTCATATTGCTATATTATGCCTATTGCCTATCGTTATGCATTTTGGATTATGATTCCTATCTATTGTTGCATTGCATCCCACATACTTAGTACATTCAAACGTACTAATGCGTACTCTTGCCTATATGATATCACCATGTAGGGACCGAAGCTCCTATTGATTCTTCTTGTGGCTAGATGGATTGTGCAAGTTAGCCTTTGGTGGGTCCTCCATTCCTGGGACAAGGACTATTCTCTCACACTATGTATTAAGATTCTCTTTACTTTATCATTTACTTATGACTATTAGGGTGAGCCCGGTTGTATGTCTTGGCCCTCGCCATTATCTATGTAGTAGAGGTGTTCTTGGACAAAGCTATGTAGTTATGCCATGAGTTGATTCTATTATCTCTTGACTCTATGTTATGACAAGTTCTCCCTTATTCCTCTTTTTCCTTATTTCCATTCTTCAAATGTCATTTTACTATTCCGCGACCAAGGATGTGTAATGATATGCTATGAGGCTTGTTTGGGGTTCCTTCGGGTTCCCCATTTGTCGGTCGCATCTAGGCCCTAGGCTTGGGTCGTGACAAGTATGATATTGGTTTTCAAGGTGCTAAGGGTGGTCATTTTATCAAGTCCATATGATTCAAGGCCAAAGGTTATCTAATGCTCAAAACAAAAGGTTTGCCAATGACAAGGTGCCCAACCCTAAAGCTCAAGGTGGAAATGGTGGAATGACTCATCCTAGGTGCCCAAAATGTGGAAGAAATTATGGTACAAATGCTTAAGGGATCTGAATGATTGTTATGGATGTGGCAAAGTAGGCCACAAGGTTGTTGGTTGTCCGTATGCTCAAAGCAAGGGAAGAGAATCTCGTCCTCAAGGAAAAGGTTTCCATGGTGATCAAAGGGTCCATGGTGGTCAACAAAGATGTGCAAACGTCACAATTAGGTTTATACTCTTCAAGGGAGGTAAAGGGTGGATGAAGCGCCCAATGTTGTTACCGATATATTTGAAGGTTTATAATTATAATGTGTATTCTTTATTGGATCCGGGTGCCACACACTCTTTCATTTCTCCGTTTGTTACTAATAGACCTCATATGTGTCCCAAATTGCTAGGTGAATCCTTTGAGGTGTCTATCCCACAGTAGTGACTCTGTTGCTGCCAAAAGTGTCTATAGGGGTTGTCCCGTGTCTATATTGCATAATGTCTTGCCTTGTGATTTTGTTGAGTTTTACATGGTAAATTTTGACATTATTCTTGGGATTAGTTACATGCATATCATGCTTCTATTGATTGTAGAAGCCACAAAGTTAAGTTCCAATTTCCTAATGAGCCCATCTTTTAGTGTGAAGGCCATAATTCGATTGTTAAGGTAGAATCATCTCTTTCCTTAAGGTCTGAAAGTTGATTTCTAAAGGTTGCATTTACCATGTTGTAAAGGTTAGGGATATAGAGTCTAAAGTCCCTTCTATATAGTTGGTTTTGGTAATCAATAGGTTTCTTGATGTCTTTCCGAATAAACTCCCCTGTATTCCTCCCAAAAGTGAAATAGATTTGGGCATAGACCTCCTCTCAGATAGACAACCCATTTCTATTCCTCCCTACCATATGAGCCCGACAGAACTAAAGGAGTTAAAGGATCAGTTGAAAGATTTATTGGAGAAGAGTTTTACAGGGCCTAGCAGGATGTACCAGTGTTGTTTGTGAGGAAGAAGGATGGCTCACTAAGAGTGTTCATCGACTACCAGAAACTTAACATGATTACCATAAAGAATAAATATCCTCCACCAAGGATAAATGACCTATTTGATCAACTTCAAGAGGCTAGTCACTTCTCTAAGATTGATCTTTAGTTTGGTTATCATCAAATGAGGTTAAGAGAGTGTGAATATTCCTAAGATGGCATTTCAGACTAGACATGGGCATTTTGAATTTGTTGTGATGTCGATTGGCCTAACTAAAAGCACTATTAATATTCATGGATCTTATGTGAAACAATTGAGAATCGTATTGCAAACCTTGAAGGATGAGAGGTTGTTTGCAAAGTTTGATAAATGTAAGTTTTAGTTGAAAGAGATCTCTTTCTAGGGCATATGGTATTGGGTTAAGGGATTAAAGTGGATTCTAATAAGATAGAAGTGATGAAAAGTTGGCCTAAGCCCTTGAGTCCAAAGGATATTAGGATTTTCTTGGGCTTGGCAGGGTACAACCAGAGATATGTGAATGGTTTCTCTTCAATTACTTCTCCTTTGAAAAAATTGACACAAAATAAGGATAAATTTGTCTAGCCCAATCAGTGTGAAAGTAGCTTCCGAACTTGGAAAGACAAGCTTATATTCACACTTATTTTGCCTCTACTGGAAAGGTTAGAAGGGTTTAGTGATCTATTGTGATGCTTCAAAAATCAGTTACGGGTGTATGTTGATGCAGAGTGGCGAAGTTATTGCCTGTGCTTCCAGGCACCTAAAAGTTCATCAGCTAAATTATCCTACCCATAATCTTGAGCTAGCAGCCATTGTTTTTGCTTTGAAAATAGGCGTCATTACTTGTATAGGGTTCATATAGATGTATTCACCGACCATAAGAGTCACCAATATGTGTTCACCCAAAGAGATCTTAATTTGAGGCAAAGAATGTGGTTAGAACTCCTTAAAGATTATGATCTGAGTGTGTATTACTTTCTGAGCAAAGCCAATGTTGTGTTTGATGCTCTAAGTAGAGTATCCATAGAGAGCATGGCTCATATTGATGGAGGTGAGAAGGAATTGGCAAAAGAAGTTCATCGGTTTGCTAGATTGGGTGTTGGATTGAATGAGGTTGAAAGTGTTGGTATGGTAGTTGTTGATGGTTTGAAACTTTCTTTGATTGAAGTGGTTAAATCCAAGCAAGACCTTGACCCCGCATTGTTAGAGTTGAAGACTTGGGTGAAAGAGGGCAAAATGTAGGGGTTTTCTCCCAAAGGAGAGATGGTGTCATTAGATATCAAGGTAGGTTGTATGTGCCCAATGTTAATAGGTTGAGGAATTTTATTTTAGAAGAGGCATATAATTCATCCTATTCTATTCAGCCAAGTTCTACAAGGATGTATAGAGATTTGAGGAAAGCGTATTGGTACGGTTGTATGACGAGAGATATTGCCAAGTTTATAGCTGGTTGTCACAATTGCAAAGAAGTCAAAACCAAACATCAAAGCCCAAGTGGCCTAGCCAAAGTTATACAGATTCGTAGTTGGAAGTGTCAACATGGACTTTAGGATTGGCTTGCCTAAGACTAAGAGGCATTTTGATTCCAAATGGGTTATTGTTGATAGAATGACAAAGTTGTCTCACTTACTACCAGTTAAGAACACTTATGGTGTCGAATATTATGCTAAGTTGAACATTCATGAGTTCATTAGATTGCATGGGTTCCACTATCTATCATTTCAGATCATGGTGCTCAAATTACTTCAAACTTTTAAAGATCCTTCTGAAAAGACCTTGGTACTAAAGTCAAGCTTAGCATGGGTCTTTCACCCACAAAAGGATGGTCAAGCCAAAAAACCCATCCAAATAGTTAGCATGGTCTTTCACCCACAAAAGGATGGTCAAGCCAAAAAACCCATCCAAACTCTTGAGGATATGCTAGGGCTTGTGTTTCAGAGTGTAAGGGTAGTTGGGACGAGCATCTTCCACTAATTGAGTTTACTTACAACAATAACTATCACTCTAGCATTGGAATGGCTCCCTTTGAAGCTCTATATGGTAGATGTTGTAGATTCACCCTTTGATGGTTTAAAGTAGCAAAGATGGCTTTGTTAGGCCTAGATTGTGTTATGGAAGCTTTAGAGAAGGTATGATTGACAAGAAAAAGATTGCAGATGGCTCAATGTAGGCAAAAGTCCTACTCTAATGTGAGGAGAAAGGATCTTGAATTTAGTGTAGGTGATTGGGTGTATTTGAAGGCCTCACCCATGAAAAGTATTGTTTGATTTGGAAAGAAAGCCAAGTTGAGCCCAAGGTATGTAGGACCATATAAAATCTTGAGGAAAATTAGTAAGGTTGCCCATGAATTGAAGTTGCCTATGAGATGAGTATGGTTCATACGATTTTCCATATATCTAACAATGAGCTATGGAAAACCAGATAGATCAAATGCATCTCATTGGGTAGGTCCCAATCATATGACACCTTTCCACCTTTTCTAACCGCCATATAAGGCCCTACATACCTAGGGCTCAATTTCACCTTTTTACCGAACAAGATCACACCTTTGGGCCGTTTGCAACTTTTTCCTTATGCTTTTAATTTTGTCCATAGCATTCATGGCTAAGTTCAGTCTTAGAAATTCCACCTTATTGACTTCAAACTGCCCAATGGGCGATCTACATCGTCTACCACACAACGCTTCAAATAATGCTATTCGATTTGTAGGCGAACTCGATAAGTGGCAAACGCTCATCCTAGCTTCCTTTGAATTCCAATACACAAACTCTCAACATATCTTTCAGAGTGTGAATAGTCCTTTCAACTTGTCCTTCAGTTTGGGGATGCAAAGCAGTACTCAACTTCACCTTTCTACCAAGCCCTTTTTGGAAATATCTCTAAAAATGAGAGGTAAAATTGGAACCTACGATTTGATATGATGGACAGTAGAATCCAATACAACCTCACCAATTCTCGGATATACGAATGGGCATAATATTTAGCACTTAATGTAGTCTTGACCAATAAGAAGTGATCCAACATTCTCTAATGGTAAGCTATCACCCATATAGAGTTATAATGCTCTTTTGTCTTGGGAAACCCTACTACAAAGTCTATGTTGATTTCTTCCCATTTTCAAGTAGGAATGTCAATGTCTTGGGATAGGTCGCTCGACCTTTGATGCTCAACTTTGAATTGTTGGCAATTGACACATTAGGACAAAAATTGGGCAATGCCTTTCTTCATTCCATTCCACCAATAGATCTCCTCCAAGTCCCTATACATCTTTGTAGTGCCGAGATGAATGGAATATGAAGATTTGTGAACTTCTTGCATAATCAAATTTCTTAAATTGTTATCATTTGGTATGCACAATCTCCCTTGATATCGAAATACCCCATCTCCCCGTTGTGAGAAAACTTCTATCTTCCCATCCTTCACTAAGGTTTTTAACTTAACTAAGGCGGGATCGAGGTCTTGTTTAGCCTGAACCTCCTCAATCAAAGAAGATGTGGACCAATGAAGCACCATTGCATCACCATTTCGGATTCATTTAGCTTTACCCATAGTCTATCCAACCTATAGAGTTCTTTGGCCAACTCCATTTTTCCATCATCTTTAATGTAAGACACACTACCCATGGAAACTCTACTAAGGGTGTCGGCTACCACATTGGCCTTTCTCGAGAGATACTTCACACTCATGTCGTAATCTTTAAGTAGCTCTAACCACGTCTGTTGCCTCAAATTGAAATCCTTTTGGGTGAATACATGTTGGGGGATCACATGGCCCGTGAAGACATCCACATGAACCTCATACAAGTAACGTCGCTAAATCTTCAAGGAAAACACGACCACCATAAGCTCAAGATCATGAGTCAGGTAATTATTCTTGTGTACCTTCAATATTCTCAAGGCATAAGCAATCACCTTATCATTTTCATTAACACACACCACAACCAAATCCTTGATGCAGCACAATAAATAACAAACCCATCATTTCGTTGTAGTAGTGTCAATATTGGGGCCAAGGTTAGTCGATCCATCAAAGTTTGGAAGCTTTTCTCACACCCATCTGTCCACACAAACTTACCTTTCTTCTGAGTCAACTTGGTGAGTGATGTTACGACCCAAGCCTAGGGCCTAGATGTGACACGACGAATGGAACCTGAAGGACCCAAACAAGCCTCTTAGCATATCAATTACACATCCTTGGTAGCGGAAGCGAAGAAAACAACATTATGAAAGTATAAATATGAATAAAGGGACAAAGGTGAGTCTTTAATAGCATATATCGTAGAAGAGTCAAAGCTCAAGTATAATTACATCACTTGTCCAACAATACCTCTAAATATAGAATGGCAGGGGCCAAGACACTTTTCGAGCTCACCCTCATAGAATCAAGAGTTCAACATAAAGAAATTACATAAGCAAGAGTACCATAGCTAGTGTCCCCAAACTTTAGGACTCACCAAAGCTTAAGTTGAAGATATCCAAAACTAACCACATGGAGAATGATCGTGAGGAGCTCTGGTTCCTACATGGTAATATCATGTAGGCATAGAGTATGCATTATTATGTTTGAATGTACTAAGTATGTAAGATGCAATGCAACAAGTGATGGGTAACATAATCAAAATGCATACGCATAATCAAGAGATAGTGTAATGTCAATATGGCATACATGATCAATGCTTGTAGTAAAACATGCTTAGTCATAATCAAGGAACATAAACTCAACGTAGAATATATGTGTACTCAAACCATACAAAAACATGCTTGATATGGACCACATAACCACCCGCTCACTTTACATTACAATCTTTTCGGAGAGTGTTACCAACACCCCTACCTTACGACAAAGACTTTTTGGTAGGTAGTGTAAGGTGTTCCCTACTTTATGATATAATCTCTTAGGTTGGAACCGCGAATTATTCTACCTTACGATGTAATCTATTTGATAGAAACCATGGATTATACCTTACGGCATGGCCTTTTCCATAGGTGTTATAGGATGTCCTCACCTTACGATATAATTTTTTCGGTAGGAGCCATGAGTTATTCTGCCTTACGGCATAGCCTTTTTGGTAGGCCTTATAGAATACCATACCTTACGATATAATCTTTTTGGTATGAGTCATAAAAATAGATTATGAAACCATCACATTCAAGTATCAAGAAAGAACTTCATATTTTTCCAAGAACAGAACAAGCATGGGGAGCCCAACAATTCATTTGCAATATTAGAAGTGCTTTAAATGAATTTAATACCCATATATACATTCCCTTAATCATCATAAAGTCACTTGACTCATAGGTCATGCAATAGATCATTAATAACTCAAGGACCTTTAACCGGACATTTTATCAAACACTTAGTTGGTGTGCGATGCTAGTTTAAAATCATGCACTTTAGGAGTGAAATCATGTGAAAAAACTTAATGTAAATCAACCCACCAATACTTTGTAACACCCTCATGCAAGATACATAAATCTCATCATAGAACATAGATTTATAGCTCAAAACATGCTAAAATAGTAGACATTTCATGAAAACTCCAACATAGTTTATAATCAAATTCATAGTAAGAATATCCATAAGTCAATCAACTTGGAAACATGTAATTTGTATAAAAAGGTAGGTTGGGCACCATGGGTGAAAAGATCTAATGGTTGAAAACCCATATACCTCAACTTTGGAGATTACCTTGATGAAGATTGGAATGAGAACTTGAAGCTTGAATGCATTCCTTAAGATCTCGGATGAGTTTGAAATGCTAGAATTTGGGTGAAATATTTGTCTAAGTGTTTGAGAGTGTTTTGGGGAATGTCTTGAATGATATGAGGTTGAAAAATGACTAA
>JAPFFP010044130.1:0-12658 GCA_026153255.1 Solanum medicagineum
GAAACTCTGCCAAAATTTCGGCAGATGTCCAGGTCGGATAAATGAGGAAATTCAGATTAGTATGTGTCTAGGTGCCCGTATCGGGCACTGGTCACGACCCTAGGTTGGGATGTGACAAAAGACTATAAAACAGGTCAGCTAAATTTGGTAAAGACTAAAACTCTGGTACATTTATAGTTTCAAGTAATTATCTTCTATATTATTATATGGTTTTATTAATCAACAAAAAAATCACCATAAAATGTCTCATAATTTTGTTATGACCTATGTTCCGTATCTAATTTAACCATTTTGCGTATACCAACTAATCAAAAATAGAATTGACTTAAAAGTTGTTTCAACTTTTAAAACCTTGACTTAGAGTCCATTTGACTTGGCTGGAAAAAAATAGTTTTGAAAAAGTAATTTAGAAGTACTTTTTAAAGTGCTAAAATTTATTTGAAAAATAAGCAGTTATGTGTTTGGATAAAAGTGTTGTAGCTGAAAAAAAATTATCGATATGTTTGACACATAAGTATTGTTAAGCACTTCTTAATTAAAAATATCTGAAATACCCTCCAAACTGTTAACATTACAGAAACTGATTACTTTAAGATTTTTCTGTCTAAAAAATAAATAAATTTAGATCTTAATTCAATATCAATATAAACTCACTAGTGGTGAAGGCCGTGCTAGTATAAATTATTTTTCAATTTTTCAATTATTTAGCTTCAATTTATTCAATATCGATATATTTTTTCTATATATTTTAGAAGATATTGTAAATTTATAATTGAAGCAGCTAAAGAAATATTATGAAGTCGTTGAAGCAGACACGTCAATATACAATTGTCTTGAAAGGATTATATTAAAAAACTCACATATTAGTTTTTTGTTGGCTCACCGGAAGCATTCGATATAAATTTTTTTAGTCTCGATTTACGTGAAATCGATAGATTCTTTTATCTATATTTCAAAAATTATTGTAAAAATATAATTGAAGCAGCTAAAAAAATACTATGAAGTAGTCGAAGTAGACACGTTAGTACATAGTTGCCTTTAAAAGATTTAGCTCACCGCGGAAGTTGCTCAAGCAGACGGTCAATATAAGTTATTTTTACGTCTCGATTTATGTGATATCAATAGATTTTTTTATCTATATTTCAAAAATTATTGCAAAATTATAACTTAAGCAGCTGTAGAAATACTATTATATATTTCAAACACGCTCTTTGATGAGTTTGCTGGTTTTCATCAAATGAAAGCCTTTGATAACTGTGGTTGATTTGAGTGGAACAACACCTGTTACTCTTTGATGGGTTTGCTGGTTTTCATAGAATCCAAATGAAAGCCTTTTGAGAATTATGATGGATTTGCAAGGAACAACACGTGTCAGATATATGTTGAGACAGTTGATTATTGCGACGCCTTGAGACACTTTTATATGAGGCCTACGACACCTCGAGATACTTCTAATTATGGCATGTTATGCCTTGAGATATTTGAGTACATAGTCTGAGACGACCTCAGGTTCTATCTTATTGGTTCGACTCAATAGATGTGTACATCGGCCCTGCGACGGTCGTGGTTCCACCTTATTTATGGCCTGTGATGCCGTTGCATTCATGCATTGCACTATTGATTGTATTTTAGTCTTTTCTTATTACTTGTAATGCTCTGGGTACTGTACAATTTTGTTGGAGCTTGAGATTTTATTTTCCGGAAGTTTTTGGACCAAGTGGCGCTCCAAGGAGGACCCCACCACTTGTATGCGGTCACACGGACCGTATAGGGTCTCGTGGAGTGGCCCTTGGACCTTGAACATTGTTTGGTTCCAAGGCACATCACACTTGATCCGTCACGGTTCGTGTAATACTCCACGGAATGTGCGGTAGTCTGTGTAATGGCCTTGGCGTGAAGTCCCAATATTTTTAGACTAAGTGAGGTCACACGACCCTCAAACGGCTCATGTGATGCCCCACGGGTCGTGAGGGTGCTCGTATAGCCTCCAAGGCAGAAAGTAATTCTAAGTGTGACTTCACTCTTAGCATGAGAGATTTTACTTTGTCTAAGGGGGGTGCCACGGGCAATGTCATGAACCGTGTGACACCACACGGCCCGTGTGACTCATTTTTATCTCAAAAAGTTTCTAAGTATGAGAGTCTCCAAGCTCAAGCTAGGTTCACTTTAAAGCCTTCAAATCAAGCTTATTTATGTTGTTTAAGACTATCATGAGTCTCGTACATCAAGCCAAGTTTAAAGGAATTCCATTAGCTAAGTTTCTCACAAGTAATGATAGAAGGGTCAACTTAAAATGGGCATATCTCTTAGTACAAAATAATTGGATGACCCATGACCTATAAAATTAAATCTCTTTGAATTAGCTTTCCAACTCATTAGTTTCATCTCATTTAGAGTTTGGATAAAGACGTTATACCAGTTTTCGTAAGACTTGTCTGTGCCAGGGTATATGCAGGTTTTTCTTTTTAATTCTGTTTCATTAGTGGCATTTTCATAAATTTGGTTATTTCTATTGATCTTTTGGTATCTCCTATGCTATATAATGACCTTCTAAAGACCTAAAACCCTATTCAAATTATTCACACTCACTCTCTCTCATTCAAAAGACTCCCTCAAATCCTCTCAAGAGTTCTTGAAGATTTTCAACTTGGGAATTAAGACACATTCAATGCTTTATCAATTTTTGTCTTCGGTGCTCTTCATCTTGTGAGGTATGTGGGTTTGATCCTTGATTTCCTTTCGATGAAAGACGCCTAAACTATTTTCAAGTAATTTCGTGAATTTCTAGCTTACTTTAAATTGGGGTTTTAAATATTATAATTCCCTAAATTCTATCAATATATGGGTTATGTCTATTTATGGATTTTAAGTTGATTTAAGTCATAAAATGATAAATTTTATTAGTTTTATGAAATTATGAATATATATGTTCCCTTTTAAGGCTTATTTATGCATGAGTGATTATATCATGATTTCAAATGTGGATTTAATTATGTTTTCACTTTAATTTCATATTATAATGTTGATTTTAGATTGAATCTTAATTACCCATACTTTCCCACATCATTCATGACATATACATTCATGAACATTGAAATATTTTGAAAATTATGTAGTGGGTTAAGCCCAATTACGTTGTATGATATGATTTTGATAAGATATTGGTTATGACAAGAATATGATCACATATATCTTTATTGATTATCGCTCTTTGAGCATTTTGGTTGCTTGCACCATTTTGTATATGAATGGGCTATTCCTATGCATGAATTTTATGTCTATGAACTATGATTTTGGCAGTTGAGCCTAAGTACGAATTATTATGAATGTTGTTTGGCCTTTAAGCCTAAAATGCATTGAAATGGTTTTGAAAATGATTATTGTCTCTTTTGAAAGTATGTAAATATATACATATATGTATTCTTGTGGGATGACAACTTAGCACCAATAGATGGAGGATTTTCTCTCTTTCCTTGATCTATGTACCTAGCATAGGTTTCATTCCAAAATGGATGTTGTTCCCGGAAGGAAGGTTACCTCTGAAATGGACGTTGTTCCCATTAGGAGAAGACATGATATGATGTGATATGCTATATGTGAAATCTATCTGAAATGGGTGTTGTTTCCGTAAGGAAGGTTGTTCATACGAAATGACTGTTATTCCCGTAAGGTGAAGTATGGTTTATCTTTGGCAAGACCTCTTTACTGATGAGGAATTTTCATCAGAATTTCAAATAATCACTCGCTTGGTATTGTTCATGTCGGTTGAGGTCATATCCTCACTATATATAAGAGCATCATTTACATTTCATGCATCATGAAGTTCATTACATCTTGTTATATTACATTCTTTGCTATAAATCTCTGTCTATATTATTTGCCCTCGCCATCTAACGTTATATGCAAGTTTTGGTAAGTTACATGCATTGCACCCCACATACTTAGTACATTCAAATGTAATAACACATACTTTTGCCTATATAATCTCACCATGTAGGGACTGGAGATTACTTTCATTCACCATTTGACGCTAGGTCAGAATTGAGACATTTGTTGTAGTAAGTCCCACATTCTAAAGATAAGCCACCATTCCTCTACCTTTATTGCTTCCATTTGTGTTATTTACTTTGAGGGTGAGCCTGAGACACGTCTTGACGCCCATGCTATCTTTTGACTAGAGACATTGTTGGACATCTTGTAGACTCTCGTCGGATCTATATATTATGTGTTGTATTTGAACCTTATGATTATGGTTATCTATCTGTTATGATTATTATGGATTGATCATGAGAATTATGCTATATGTATATGTTTGATGTGAAAGATCCTAAGTCCCGAATTGCCCCATAGAGTGAGTCATACTTATCCACCCCTTAGTTTTTATGTCTACGTGTTATGTGAATCCATGTTAAATCCTTTCCCTATGATATCCCATAGCGTGAGTCCTACTTTTCCGTCCCTTAGAACTATGTGTTTACTATTTGAATATGCTTCCAAACTGATGATGTGAATGTGGATACTTTGAGGCTTGTTTGGGAACTCTCGGGTTCCCATTCGCCATGTCACTCCTAGACCCTAGATCAGAATCATGACATTACCATCCATTTATATTGTGTATTAATTAGCCTTTTGATGTAGGTGAAAAGATTCTTCGTTATTAAATACTTGTTTGATTTCTCTTACCTAGTCGATTGAACCTAATGAATACATTTCAATTACTCATCCCTACTTTATTTCCTCCTTGCAAATCGAGTACAAGGACCCCCAGGACATGGTAGCCGACTTATTCAACCAGAGTTTTCTCCAGTCATCCAGATGTTAGGGTGAGGCTCAGACTTCGAGTCGTCGTGGATCTTTGAGACTTCTTTTATTATCTTTCCTTTTGGACTATGTATCAGACATAACAATTTTGTATCTCATTTTGAGACAATTGTATGTACTCTTGATACTTTTTAGATGTTCTTGTACTCATGAGTCCAGATTTTGGGATTTGCTTATGTTATGTTTTGAATTGTTTCCGCTTTACCTTATTTTCTATAATTGTGATCCGATTTTGGGTCACGATATTTTTGAGGATTTTTTTGGGTGGCTCTCGTCTGTTTTACAACTCAAGGGGAAAAGGGAGGATAAAAGAATTCATGTACCTTTAATTCTGTCCCAATGATCCCATTATGGCATAGTTATTCCTCCTATGGTAGGATGGTGCTGGTCGAAATCAACTTAGATCACAAAATTTTTTCCCCAACTAATATAAAAATATTTTAGATCGTGAAAAATCATAGGAGAATTGTGCCACATTAAGAAGCTTAGCCCAATCCTGCTGGTTTACAATAAGGGTTTTATAGGAGAACACGTGTGAGAAAGTGAATATATTGAATTAAAATTAATATTTCAAACTTTTGAAAATAATATTATAGATATATGTACATATATATTGAACCCTCGAATTTGAGACTAAAACAAGTGAATTACTTGGGTGAAGGTTAAGACCACATAACAAAAAAACAAAGTCAAATAGATGATAATATGATATTTGATCGAGAACTCCATGATCAATAAGATTATTGAAAAGAAACACACAATATAAAATTTAAATGAAAGGATAAAAATTATAAATGACCTTTACTCCCATCATCCAAATTATAAATGACCTTTACTCCCATCATCCATATCATGTGATGTGGAGTTTTCTTAAAAGAGAATGGACTTTTGAAGCTTTAATTTTTAAATAATAACTCATACATATAAAAATTGTAACTTTTTGAAATAAACCAAATAAGATATGCATCACATAAATGAATAAGAGAGTATATGTCTAGCCTCAAATCTATAGGATTCTTTCTGTCTAATAATACAAGACAATACAAAATATTCAAAAACACAAAAAACTATAACCTTACTCTTTAATTTTCATCAAGTTATATCTTATGAAACATCAAAGAAAAAGAGGTAACACTGCTAATGTTATATATTTATTATTATTAGTTTTAGAGCTAACATCTTACATGTAATTTTGTTAAACAATTAGTACCTTATCAAATTTGAAACTCTTACTGAAGGTGAACTATAAGTAAGGTAGTTATTTTATTACTCCCTCGGTTTCATTTTATGTGACACCTTTTCTATTTTGGTCTGTTTTCAATTAAAAAAATGCCACCTTACTCTAACTGGAAACAATTTACCTTTAAAATTTATTTTTTACCCTTACTAGAAATGATTCTCAACCACACAAATATCTAAGAATAAATTTAAACTACAAATTTCAAAAGTACTCCCCTTTTTTCTTAAAGGACATGACAATTCAAAGGATACTACATAAAATATGGGATGGGTAGTACTAAACAGATGATCTGTTGTAGACAGTTAGATAAGAATCAAGGATTTAATTTGACTTTTTTGGCCAATTTAAAGTAAGGATTTTATTTCTTCTCCAACTTTAAAGTGTCTTACATATGTTTATTTAATTTTCTTTTTCTAATACCTATTGGGCGAGACCTATTTGGTAAGATGGAGAACTGTAAATAAGTCATATTTTAGCCATAAAATAATATCAATTTAGTCTTTTAAATAGACTAATACCTAATATTCTCTTAAACTTGACACGTTTTATAGATTATAGATTATAAATTTAATTAATGATCGGATAAACAATTAAATTATAATTACTTACTATATAATTTCTTTGATAATCTCAATTTTTCACACAGGTTCTTTTTTCTTTTATTCATCGATCTTTTTACTGTGCACCTTTGATAAACCTTTCTTCTCCCACACATTTTCATGTCTTGATTAAATTGCACAAGGAATTTTCTCTTAATCCATTTTCATTTTCTTTGGCAATGAATGCTTTGACGTGTCACATTTAAAAGAGGGTGTGATAGTACATATTATTTGCAGAGGATATAGTATTTATTGACGAGACATGAAGAAGCGTTAACAAGTTGAAGATCTAGAGATGAAGGATTCTTATAAATAGCGAGATAAGAATCAAAAATTTTATTTGATTTTCTTCAAACAAAAGTCTCATAAATATTTACTTACTTTTTTTCCCTCTAATATCTATTGGGCCAAACCTCTTTCATGAGAGTGAAGATTGTAAATGGAAAAAGTCATAATCCATCCATAAAATATTGTCAATTTACTCTTAAAAAAGCTAATACCTAGATATCTCCTTAAACTTGACATATTTCGTAAGATATCAAATTTAGTTGATAATTATATAGATATTTGAACTTGACAAAATCTAGCAAACAATTTTATTTGACCTAATGTTTTATACTTCCATTTGAGAGAGTGGATTTCTGTTCCATATTAAGTAAGCCAACGAAAAACCGATGTTCTTTTTTTTTAAAAAAAAAAAAGTAGAAGTATAATTATTTATTGTATAATTTCTTTGATAATCTCAATTTTTTGCACATATTCACCAATAATACCATGCACTTTTAATAAATCTTTCTTCTTCCACATATTTTTCATATCATGATGGGATTGCACAAGAAATTTGCTCTAAGCCTATTTTTTATTTTCTTTGGCAATGAAGCTCCGATGCAGCATATTCAAATGGAGGTTCCATGGTGCATATTATTTGTGGATGATATAGTACATATTGATGAGCTGTAAAGGGGGGTTAACGAGGCAAGAGATCTAGAGATACAATCTAGAAAGGTTTCAAGTTGAGCAAGAAGAAAACTGAGTACTTGGAGTGCATGTTCAGTAACACATATCATGAAGTGAACATGATGCTCGAAACTCATATTATCCCCAAGAGAGCAAGTTGCAAATACTTATCCAAGGCAATGAAGAGATGGAGGAGTGTAATACGCCAAAAGATAAATGGTCAGAATGAAGAAAGAAAAGTGCAGATCTGATTTGGTGCATTATTACTTTAGGCCAGGTTCCATATATGGACCGTAAAAGGCTCTATGGGACAGAATGATACACCTCAGAAATTATCAAAATACCCCTAGACGAGAGATTGCTCGCATACCACATTAGTTCAAACTTTTTTGACAAATTCGAGGTCAGAATCATGACCAGTGTGAAAAATTCAGTGAAGAAGTGGTCTTAGTTGAATTTTAGGCCTACCAAAGTAAAAGATAATTTTTCGAGGTAGAATGCGATTTCCAGCAAGGTGCGCTACACCTCCGCATTGCGGAGATGTCCTAAAATAGGTCATACTCACACTTTACACATACAAATCATTTAGTCAGTACGATTTATATGTTATGTAAAAGAATGAACTTAGATGGAACAAGTTTGCAACACAGACCTGCCTCATCACAGTTTAAATTTTTCTTGTAGGGGCATTCCAAACTTTTATCCACCCCGCCTACACTTAATTCATAGTTGATATAGGTTACTTTTGGCTTAAAAGGTGTTCCTAAACCCATTGCTAAGTTTCTTTACACGTTTGAATGAAAGAATTAGGGGTAAGAAGAGGAGAGAAGACTAGGGTTCAAGCGATTAGAGCAAAACTCTTACGAATTTGGTTGTCATCCTTCATCCTAGGCATGAAAGGCAAAACAAAAGCATGTACCTTACTTTTCCATGTGCCTCATAATTGTGAAATGATATATTGTGATGGAATTAAAGTCCTCGTGATTATGTTTTCTTGGAAACTTTTAATTAATGTTTATCCTGTTTTACTTATATTATATAATTGATAATTTCTATAAACCTGTTTCTTGAACCTTGTTTATATTTTTCAACTAAGACTTAATGACCATGCCCAAGGATTGAGTCTAGAGCCTTAAACTTGTGAATACTTGATTCTGATTGAGATGTGAACATGATGACAGTCCTACAAACTTTATTGTTGAATGTAATCTTCATAATTTAATCCAAATGATTGAAGCTAGGTGCATGTGATCATAATTGTGAGACTTAGTTACTCTTGAAAGATGTGATTGGGAATTGGTTAGTTGGTTAATAGGCCAAAAGGCTTGATTGTGACAGAATTGATGAACTACTAAGAGTCTATATGAGACTTATTGATTGTGTTAGATTGGGGTTTATTGTTTTATGAACATTGAGCCTTGTGTAACACCTAGTAAAAATTACCAAAATGACCCTAGAATGAAATCGTGAGCATAACGCGTCTTTCCAATCTCGGATGGAAACTCCAAAATCGAATTTGCGATAATCACGAAAAACTGGGTGGAAAAGTGGTCTCGACCCGATTTTAGAGCAACCAAATCAAAAAGTAATTTTTCGATCCGAAAATCGAGACAATGAGGGTGTATGTTGGGCCCACGCTATGGACCTGTCGTGGACCCACACATATATGTTTTTTTAATTTTTTGACGAGATTGAATTTTCAAAATTACATAGGTGTGTGACAAGTCCGTGTCACGGACCTATTACCCCGACCTGTTCCACTGAAATTCAAAATTTTAAATCTTTTGAGGGGCATTCTAGACTTTTCTAACCCCTACTAAACTCAAAACATGATCAATTTAGGTCATTTTAATGAGTAAATGTGGTCTCAAATTTCATTCTAAGTCCTTCTTCACAACACTTGAAAGTTATGGCTCGAGAGAGAAGAAAGAAGAACGTGAGATTAAAGAATTCGAGGAGAGTTCTTGATTGGTTATTTGAAGAGCTTCATTCTAGGTATGTAAGACTAAACGAAAGCATGAGATTATTCTCTCATGTGCCCCATAGATGATGCTTGAGATTATCCTCTCATGTGCCCCATAGATGATCTTAGATGAGAATTGAAGGTTCTTGAGTCTACATGCATGATTCTTGATTATTTTCTTGAGAAATCATATTTACTATATCTATTTTTCATATGTTGATAATAATCATAAACCTGTTTTCTTGAATTGATTATTTTTCATGATATATTGTATAAACCCTATATGTTAACTTTTGAGAGCATGTATGAATAAACCTAGGGACGGAGTCTAGAGCCTTGACTTGGGTTGTTGATGGAGAACTTGATGTGAGCATGATGTTGAGTTATTTGAGCTTGATGAACCCATGAGTCTTCATAACTGAGTTTTGAGTTCTATCTAAATGACTTCTTCTAATTGATGACCTGAGTCCTTGAGTTCTTAAATGATAATAGAGTTCATTGAAACGAGTTAAAGTTCCAGAAATAATAGAGGATCCCTTGAGTTTCAGTTCACGAGATGATGAGTGTCTCCATGGGACTAATTGAGAATGAGTGCCTCCATGAGGATACTTAAGATGGTGACGAGGAGCCTTATGAGCATTGATTCTTGGGAGGAGTATCAAGCACAGAAATGAGTAAGAGCGAGTCCCACTTACACTCATTACCTACACCGGCCCAGCGTAGGAGAGGATTGAACCATTACATCTCATGGCCCCCTCTGGAGTTTACATCCCTGAAATAATAGAAAATGGCAGAGTTCAGATTCCTTATGGATTATATTCGTTCCTTACCTGGAAAGTATGAAACGACTATGGAAACATCATCGTGATTGTTGTACAACTCCTGGCTCATAAGTGGTTGTTGTCGGTTAAGAGAAACTCCCAGAAAGTTCCCAAACCGAGAAATCTGAGTTGAGATGAGATGAGATGAGATGAGTTGAGATGAGTCCTTCTGAGATGAGTCTGATTCGATTGATGAGTTGATGGTCACTTGTCTACTCTATATTCTTTGCTTAGATAGATATTTGACATGTTGATTTTCACTACTCTTGATGTTGATTGTTGTTTCTATATTATTCTACTTGTTTTGATTTCACTCATCTATTTTACATACTAGTATGTTCCACGTACTGACATCCTCCTCTGGGACTGCATCATTTTATGATGTAGATATAAGGATTAGAGATCATCAACAAGCACATCATTGAGGATCTGAGACGTTTGGCTAATTGGTGAGCCTCCCTTATTTCGGAGGATTCATTACCTTTATTTCATTTTTCTTTAGAGTCAAACTTGATTAGCTTTACTTTATTTAATTTGAGGTAGCCATAGATCTATCATTGGTATCACTTGATAATGATACAAGCTTCATAGACTAGAGTCGAATGTTGATGTTAAGACTTGTTGAGCTAGTTTCTTCTACTAGCATTTTTATTTTATAATACTATTTTGGGGTTAGATGAGATGTGCCCATTAATTCCCTTTGTCTTCTGCTAATTGTCTTGAGTTTATTGATTGAATGAATGTGATAAGGACAACTGGTTCGCTTGAGACTAGCAATAGTCTCTTAGTGTCGGTTATGTCTAGGGTACCTCCCGGGGCATAACAAACTTGGTATTAGAGCACGAGTTAAAGTGTCCTAGGGAGTTTATGAAGCCATGTCTAGTAGAGTCTTGCTTATGGGTGTGTTGTCGACCACACTTGATAAGCAGGAGACTAGAGAACAGCAAGAATTGTCTCACTTCTTTCATATTCTAAATCGTGCGATAGAGCTATTTCCTAAGAAATCTATGATGATTCATGTGATGCTCTAAACCTTTTGACTATGCCTCATCTACGACGTGATAGAGACAGTAGTTTCAAACTCTTACAGATGAGATTCGATAAGTGATCAGAATGGTAGAGAGACTGTACCAGGCTTGATAGAAGTCGACTAGTGTGTTAAGTTGATGGACTAGAAGGAGTGCACCATTACTCATATGAACCTTACACTTGAGTCAGCTTTAGATGCACCCAAACCCTCTTTTTCAAAACTATCTCCCGATGTTACCTATGAGAGAGAAACTTATGTCTCTAAAGAGTTTAATGTTACCACCTAAGAGTAAGATGTGAGGTCTTGTACCACCCTGAGTAGAGCTGCCATTCCAAAACTAGAATGATGACGATAGAAAAAAAAAGGACAAGATAGTGAGAGTGATAGTTGATTGCGGCATGTAATCAGAGATATATATATAAGGTAAGTAATGGGTTGATGAGTCGAATGCCATAAATTTGATGAAAAAGTGATGAGTACCCTATGATTTTTATGATGAGGTAGAGAGAGAGAGAGAGAGAGAGAGAGAGGGGGGGTGGGGGAGAGAGAGTTACTGTCAGGATGATAGAGCATGCTCAAGCTAGAAGGAAGTTTATGCTGATGTGTTGTAGTATTCATACTATTGATGGTGAAACGTAAATGTTGAATAGGGAGAAACAGAGCACCTTTGACGTGATAGATAAAACTACGCTTATGAATTTTAAGTAAGAGTTCATGAGATTCATTCAGTTATAAGCCTTAGTCAGATAAGGAGATATGACTGAATAGGTGAGTAGTACTGAGTTGTAAGGAAAGCGATGTTATGGGCATAGTACAAGTGCCCCTTAGGTCAGATGAGTGAAACGAGGATAGCTCAATAGATAAGAAGAGACTTAAGATGTGCACCCATGATTGTGTAAAGATGCATGAAGCTCTAACATATAACTACTATAAGAATCTAGATAGTATACTTGAATTGTCAATGTGGAGTAGGCTGATGGTTGCTAGTGAAAAGAACAAAACATAAGCAAGTCATATGGATACAAAGAACCAGATGAATGAACCAAGAAAATATGGATCAGATCACAGCTTAGACAGCTGGTTAGGGATCAAAACTGGAGACGAGTTGTAGATAAGTTTTGGAATTGAAAATATACAATTCTTCAAAATGTTAGAAGATCTCGACTTAGACAACTATATGCTTTTATTAGATGCTCATCACTTTAGCTTGAATGTCCACATTTTAAG
>JAPFFP010044131.1:0-12657 GCA_026153255.1 Solanum medicagineum
ACATGTGCATACGCGTTCTGGTGCGGGGACGGCGTCACGTAACGCCCGTAGCCAGGAACAAAACCGTTAGGAGGACGGTGACATGTAACGCCCCAAAGCATACAATATATGCATGTGTTGGGTGCCAGTTTTCGCTGTGTAGCTCTGACCTTGTATACGCGTTTTCTCGGGCTTGCCTGGGAGGAACAAAATCGTGCGGCCCTGTGGGGCCAAAGCAGACAATATATGCACGTGTGGGGCCATGTCTTACAGATATGTAACTCAATCACCTTCCAAGGGGGTGGCATGCCTTGGAGTTCAGTTCATAGTTTGCTTGGGCTGTGTTAATATGGTCTCTTCCTACACATATAATCCATATTTGCAAATTATATGATTTACAAGCATCTTTTACTTCAAGCATTGATTATGCATGCCATATTAATATTATACTTTTATATTGCCTATTACTATGCATTTTGACTATACTGACTTATATCTTGTTGCATTGCATCCTACATACTTAGTACATTCAAATGTACTAACGTATACACAATGCCTATATGATGTTATCATGTAGCAACCGAAGCTCCTCATGATCATCTTTCACGTGGCTAGTTTTGGCATCTTGAAGATAAGCTTTTGGTGAGTCCTCAAGTTCGAGGACACTAGCTATGCTACTCGTGCTCTTGTTATCTCTTATGTTGAGCATTTGATACTATAAGAGTGAGCCCAGAAAATGTCTTGGCCCTCACCTAGTCTATGTTTAAAGGTTTGTTGGAACAACTGGTGTATATATGCTTTGAGCTTTGACTATTTACGCTTTATAAATGTCAAGACTTCCCTTAGTCCTTTTGTTTCCCTTGTTTATATTCTTGTTGTTGTTTACTTTGCTTCCACGACCAATGATATCTAATTGATATGCTAAGAGTCCTGTTTGGGTCTCCTCGGGTTTCTATTCAGAGTGTCCCGCCTAGGCCCTAGGCATGGGTCGTGAAAAACTTGGTATCAGAGCACTAGTTTGTTAATGGTCCTCGGAATCCAACACACTGTGTTGAGTAGAGTCTTATTCATGGTTGTGAAGTGCACCACAACTATGAGTAAGAGGCTATGAGGTGTTTTAGGAAATGTTTCCCTTCTTGTTGATCTATGTCGTGCTATAGAAGTTAAGTAAGCTTTTCCTCTAACGAATGTTCTTTGCTATTTTAGATCATGTCAATTCCAAGAGGAACAAGAGTCCATACTCCCGAGGAGCAACCGTCCCCTAGCACTCCTCATGATGGGGTAGTGACCCATGAAGAGTTTCGGGATGTTATTACCATGTTGGCCCTTGCCATGACTAATCAATTCAACCAAGGGGCTCGAGCCCCTCATGCTCCTTATCGGGCCTCAAGGATGAGGGATTTTACTAAATGAACCCACTGGAGATCCGTGGGTCCAAGGTGGATGAGGATCCACAAGAACTCATTGATAAGGTGTATAAGGTGTTGTCCATTATGGGGGTTAACTCGGAGGAGAAAGCGGAGTTGGCGGCCTATCAACTCAAAGGGGTGGCTCAAATATGGTTCACTCAATTGAAGATGGAGAAGGGGAATGTTGATGCTATCCCTTAGGAAGAATTCAAAGCAGCATTTCTCAATCGATTCTTCCTTATTGAGCTTAGGGAGGCGAAAATGATGGAATTCATAAATTTAAAGAAAGGTCTATGAGTGTGAGGGAGTATGCCCTCAAGTTCAACCAGCTCTCCCAGTATGCCTCTCAATTAGTTGTCGAACCGAGGTCTAGGATGAACAAGTTTGTGTCGGGTGTGTCCAACTTGGTGAAAGGAGTGTCGTACCATCATGTTAATGGGTGATATGAACTTGTCCCGCCTTATGACATATGCCGAACAACTAGAGGGTGAGAAATTGAGAAAGAGAAGAAGTGGTAAGGCCAAGAGGCCTGTCTTGAAGGTGGATTCCAAAATTCCAAGGGTGGCCGGTTTCCTCAAGGGCCCAAGTTCCAAGGCTAAGGGTCCTCTAATGCTCCTAATAAAAGGTTTGCTAATGACAACCCTATATGCCAAAGGTGTGGTAGGAGTCATAATGGCCCATGTATGAGAAACTCCAACGCTTTCTATGGTTGTGGTGAGGTGAGCCATAAAGTGATTGATTGTCCACGTGCACAAAACAAAGGTAGAGATGGTCGTCCATAAGGCCAAGGTGCAAATACGGGCCCAAAGGGAAGAGGAGGCCAACAAGGAGGTGCCCCAAGGCAAAATAGGTTTTATGCTCTTCAAGGGAGATAAGGGGTGAATTAGGTGTCTGATGTTGTCACTGAATATTAAAGATTTTTGATTTTGATGTGTATGCTTTAATTGACCAGGGTGCCACTCTTTCTTTTATTACTCCTTTTGTTGCCAAAAAGCTTCATGTTAGCCTCGAATTATTGTGTGAACCCTATGAAGTGTCTACCCCCGTTGGTGAGTCTATTGTTGCTAAAAGAGCCTATAGAAGTTGTCCCAAGTTCATATTGCATAAAATCTTGCCTTGTGATTTTGTTGAATAAGATATGATGGACTTTGATGTCATTCTTGGGATGGATTGATTGCATGCATATTATACTACTATTGATGGTAGAACCCGTAGGGTCAAATTTCAGTTCCCAAATGAACCCGTCCTTGAGTAGGAAAGTTGTGATGTGATGGTCAAGGGTAGATTCATTCTTGCATTAAAGCCCAAAAGTTGATTTCTAAGGGGTGTCTCTATTATCTTGTGAGGGTTTGGGATGTTAAGTCCAAAGTCCTTCCTATAGAGTCAATTTTGGTGGTTAATGAGTTTCTTGATTTCTTTCTTGATGAGCTTCCTGATGTTCCTCCCGAAAGGGAAATCGACTTTGGTATAGACCTTCTTCCCGACACTCAACC
This sequence comes from Solanum medicagineum, assembly GCA_026153255.1. Classification (NCBI taxonomy): domain Eukaryota; kingdom Viridiplantae; phylum Streptophyta; class Magnoliopsida; order Solanales; family Solanaceae; genus Solanum; species Solanum medicagineum. The sequence goes on from JAPFFP010044131.1 coordinate 2,882, forward strand.
CATTTCTATTCCCCCTTACTGTATAGCCCCGGCGGAGTTGAAGGAGTTGAAAGAGCAATAGAGGGATTTGTTGGAAAAGGGTTTTATAAGGACTAGTAAATCACCTTGTGGTGCACCAGTATTATTTGTGAAGAAGAAGGATAGTTCTCTTAGAATGTGCATTGATTACCGATAACTTAATAGAGTCACCATCAAGATAAGTACCCTCTACCAAGGATTTTTGACCTTTTTGATCAACTTCAAGAAGCTAGTCACTTCTCTAAGATTGATCTTCGGTCCTGGTATCACCAAGTGAAAGTGAGGGAGTGTGACATTCCAAAGACGACCTTCCAAGCTAGATATTGGGACTTTGGGTTTGTGGTTATGTCCTTCGGTTTGACTAATTCACTGGCTACATTCATGGATCTTATAAATAGGGTCTTTAAACCCTACCTTGACTTGTTTGTGGTGGTTTTTATTGATGATATCTTGATCTTTTTTCATAGTGAAGAGGAGCATGTGAATCACTTGAGGATGGTGTTGCAAATCTTGAGGGAGGAAAAGTTGTATGCTAAATATGAAAAATGTGAGTTTTGGTTGAAAGAGGTTGCTTTTCTAGGCCATGTGGTGTCGAGTGATGGTATTAAGGTGGAACCTAAGAAGACGGAGGTGATTAGAAATTGGCCTAGACCTTTGATCCCATCGGATATTAGAAGTTTTTTTAGTTTAGCGGGTTATTACCGGAGGATTGTGAATGGGTTCTCCTCTATTGCTTCTCCTATGACTAAGTTGACCCAAAAGAAGGAAAAATTTGTGTGGATTGATGAATGTGAGAAGAGTTTCCAAACTTTGAAATATAAGCTTGTCTCCGCTCCTATTTTGTCTCTGTTAGAAGGGTTGGAAGGGTTTGTTATGTATTGTGATGCCTAAAGAATTGGTTTCGGTTGTGTTTTGATGCAAAATGGTAAGGTGATAGGATATGCCTCTAGCAACTTAAGGTGCATGAAAAGAATTATCCTACACATGATCTTGAATTGGCCGCCGTGGTATTTACTTTGAAAATTTGGCGTCATTACTTGTATGGGGTTCATGATGTGTTTACCGATCATAAGAGTCTCCAATATGAGTTCACCCAAAAAGAGCTTAACCTGAGACAAAGAAGATGGTTAGAACTCCTTAAAGATTATGATATGAGTGTGCATTATCACCCCGGTAAGGCTAATGTTATGGCCGATTCTCTAAATAGGGTATCTATGGGTAGCCTAGGACATGTCGATGATGGTGTCAAAGAGGTGGATAGAGAGGTTCATCAGTTGGCTAGATTGAGAGTTAGGTTGGAATAGGTTGACAATGGTGGTGTAGTGGTTGTTAATGGTTCTAAATCTTCATTGATTGAGGAGGTAAAGGCAAAACAAGATCTTGGATCTGCCTTGCTAAAATATAAGGCCTTGGTGAGAGATGGTAAAATGGAGGTTTTCTCCCAAGGGAGAGATGGTGCCCTTAGGTACTAAGGTAGATTGTGTGTTCCTAATGTTGATGACTTGAGAAAGTTGATTTTAGATGAGGCTCATAATTCATCCTATTCTACAAAGATGTATAGAGATATGAAAGAGGTGTATCGGTGGGGTGGTATAAAGAGATACATTACCAAGTTCATATTCGGATGTCACAATTGCCAACAAGTAAAAAATGAACATCAAAGGTCGGATGACCTAGCCCAAGATACAGAGATTCCTATTTGGAAGTGGAAGGAAATCAACATAGATTTTGTGGTTGGGTTGCCTAAGACTAGAAAGCATTTTGACTCTATTTGGGTTATGGTTGATAGAATGACAAATTCAGCTCATTTCCTACCGGTTATGACTACTTATAGTGCCGAAGATTATGCCAAATTGTATATTAATGGGTTGGTTAGATTGCATGGGGTACCTTTGTCTATCATTTCGAATCGTGGTGCTCAATTAACTTCTCACTTTTGGAGGTCCTTCCAAAGAGGTCTTGGTACCAAGGTTAAGCTTAGCAAGACCTTACACCCTTAAACAGATGCCAAGCTAAAAGAACTATTCAAACTCTTAAAAATATTCTTAGAGATTGTGTTTTGGAGTTTAAGGGTAGTTGGGATTAACATCTTCCACTCATTTAGTTTGCTTACAATAATAGTTATCATTCAAGCATTGGTATGGATCCTTTTGAGGCTCTTTATGGTAGACGTTGTAGAACCCTGGTTGTATGGTTTGAGGTGAGGGAGATGGCTTTGTTAGGTCCAAATTTAGTCATGGAATCCTTGGAGAAGGTGAGGATGATAAGGGAGAGATTGAAAATAACCCAAAGTAGACAAAAGTCCTATTCCGATGTGAGAAGGAGAGATCTTGAATTTAAGGATGATGATTGGGTTTACTTGAAAGTCTCACCCATGAAGGGTGTGGTCCGATTTGGAAATAAGGGTAAATTAAGCCCAAGGTTTGTGGGTCCATATGGAGTGTTGAGGAGGATTGGTAAGGTGGCCTATGAGTTGGAGTTTCCCACTGTAATGAATATGGTTCATCTGGTCTTCCATGTATCTATGTGGAGAAAGTGTGTGGGTGACCCAAGTGTTATTATACCTTTGCATGTTATGGGAGTAGTAGAAGATAATTTGACTTATGGGGAGGTTCCAGTAGAAATTTTGGTTAGACAAGTGAAGAGGTTGAGAAACAAGGATGTAGCTTCCATCAAAGTTATTTGGAGGAATCAACAAGTTGAGAGTATCACATGGGAAGCCGAGGCGGACATGAGAAAATGATATCTATATCTCTTCCACTCTACTCAAGCCTAAGGTATTAATTTAAGTCTCCTACATGATTTCAAGTCTTAAGTTTCAGCCCTTATGTCATTTACATGCATTCATGTCTATATTTGACAAGTTTATGGTGATTTTTGACATTCATATTGAGGTTTTTGAAAATGATGTTTAAGTGTATTTATTGCATTCATATTGGGCTGAGATATTCATGATTACTTCTCTTACGTACACTTCTTTGACATTCGGAGACGAATGTTCCCGAGGGGGGATATTGAAATGCCCCAGAAGTGTCCCAAAATGTGCCTCGGAAATGCACATAATCGTAATTTCCATATATCTCATAATCCATGCGTGATATCGAAAATCTGACTTCATATTCTTGATCTTTTAGTATTTTTTATCATGAAGTTTGATGATAAACTATGTTGGGATTTCATAAAATGTTGACTATTTATGCATGTTTTGAGCTATGAATCTATGATCCATTATTAGATTTGATGAGGGGTTTCAAGGTATTTTGTGTGAGCATTTTACTATGTGTTGGTGGGTTGATTTACATTAAGTTTTCTCACATTATTTAACTCTTGAATTACATGATTTTGAACTAGCATTGCACACCCGCCAAGTGTTTGATAAAATGTCTTGACAAGGATTCTTGAGGTATTGATGATCTATTGCATGAGTTATGAATCAAGTGACTATATGATGATTAAGGAATTGTATGTATGTATTGATTTCATGAAAGTATCTATAGTGTTGCAAGTTGATCACACCTTATTGGGGGGTGGCATGCCCAACCACCTTGTTAAGGGGGTGACGAGCCTCAATCACCTTGTCGGGGGTGGCATGCCCGTACTACCACATTGAGGGGTATGTACCGCAATCACCTTGTTGGGGGGTGGCATACCTGTACTACCACGTTGAGGGGTATGTACCTCAATCACCTTCCACAGGGGTGGCATGCCTTGAAGTTCAAGTGATAGTTTGCTTGGGCTATGTTGATACGGTCTCTTCCTACACATGTAATCCATATTTGCAAGTTATATGATTTACAATCATGTTTTACTTCAAGCATTGATCAGGCATGCCATATTGATTATTGATATTATACTTATCTATTGCTTATTACTATGCATTTTGACTATATTGACATATGTGTTGTATTGCATCTTACATACTTAGTACATTCAAACGTACTAAGACATACTCTATACCTACATGATTTTACCATGTAGGAACCAGAGCTCCTCACGATCATTCTCTACGTGGCTAGTTTTGGCATCTTGAAGATAATCTTTTGGTGAGTCCTCAAGTTCGGGGACACTAGCTATGCTACTCTTGCTTTTGTTATCTGTTATGTTGAACATTTGATACTATGAGGGTGGGCACGGAAAATGTCTTGCCTCCCACCTAATCTATGTTTTGAGGTGTTGTTGGAACAATTGATTTATCTATACTTTGAGCTTTTACTCTTTATGCTTTATAAATGTTAAGATTTCCTTTAGTCCTTTTCTTTCCTTATTTATATTCTTGTTGTTGTTTACTTTGCTTCCGCGACTAAGAATGTGTAATTGATATGCTAAGAGGCTTGTTTGGGTCCCTTCGGGTTCTCATTCGTCGTGTCACACCTAGGCCCTAGGCTTGGGTCGTTACAATGCCACAATCACCCAAATTCACATACATAGGATAATACAAGGTTCAATCATACTTAACAAAAGGAGAAGTTCACTTGCCTTAATCGAAATCTCAATCAACTCAAAAACAAGCCTTTTCCCCTCTTACAATACTCAAAATCATCACAATCTTGAAGGCCAAATCGCGAACTAGAAAATCAGATAAATTAATCCACAAAATCGGATTCAATACACCAAACCACTATCGAGAATGAGATATACGCGCCAAAAGGAGTCAATTGACATCCATATTGCTTGGAATTCGATCTAGGGGTAAAATGATAAGAAATTAGGTTATTTTTTTAAAAAAAAACTCAAATCTAAAAATTGAGCTCAAAATCAGGTTCTACACAAAAAATGGAGTTTGTGGGTGAAAATCCCATAAAATTTGAGTAGAAGTTGAGGGAGAAATCACCATTTAAAGTTTGAATCATGTTCTTGAAAACCCATAACAATTGGAAGGTTGAAACCAAATATTTCAAGTCAAAATTATAATTTAAATACTAAAAATAAAAGAATTTGTGTTTAGAAAGCTTACCCAAATGAAAATCCATGAAAAATCTTGCTCAAAATTACACCTCTAAGCTTTCGGAACTCCAAAAATAGAAGACAATAGTGTAGTAGTCAAAATGGGGAAAAGGATATTTTCAGCAAATAAAATAAAAGAAAAATGGGTCGTTGACCCGTTGACCAGGCGTTTACCGCGGTCAACTTTTACCAACACCCTTTAGAACACACTTTTAACCCTCGGAACTCATCTGGAACCCTATAAATATGAATCATATATGCAATCCTACCAAAAATGATATTCCGAACGCAATGGAATCATCAAAATTTGCGGTAGAGCTTCCTAACTTCGAATGTTGACCAAGTTAAATTTATAATTTGAATTCAACTAAAAATTTAACTTTGGGTCCAAAATCTTCATTTTAACTCTGAATTCAATTTCATTAGTTTTTCTATACCAAATTTCGGATTTCAGAGCTAATAGAATCAAGAAAATTGAATTATGTCAGTCAAAACTCAAACTTTCAAACTTTAAACCTTTAAAAACTCTTTCTTCAGTATACTCTAACTTTTCATAAAGTTTTTAAAATTCGACTTTTCAACTCATCTAAAAATGACTCAAAGCAACTTTTGGAAAGGTAAAATGATAATTTCATGAAAATGCCAAAAATGACCTTTAGGGTCATTACACAAGCTATTTCTGGTCGCGTACAGTTCATGATATACATCAAACTTCCCAACACTCTGGCATAATCCAATCGAGACTGACTTTGACCTTTATTCTTAGCCAGATCAAGGTTCGGATCAATTGGAGTTTTTGCACTTTTGTAGTTTAAGTACTTGAATTTTTCTAGTACCATTCTGATATAATGATATTGAGACAATGCTAGACCTTGAGCAGTTTTGTGAATCTTAATTCCTAATATAAAGTCAGCAACTTCTAGGTCTTTCATATCAAATTTACTAGCAAGCATATGCTTCCTAGCATTTATGTTAGCAATATCATTACTCATTATCAACATATCATTCACATATAAGAAAACAATGACAATTTTATTTAGAATGTTCTAAATGTAAACCTATTTTTCACACTCATTAATTTTGAAACCATTTGACAATATTGTCTGGTCAAATTTTGCACGCCATTGTTTGGGTGCTTGTTTTAGTCCATACAATAATTTTCACAAGTCTGCACACCTTCTTTTCATTTTCAGGAACTATGAACCCTTCTGGTTGTTCCATATAAATTTCTCCCTCCAAATCTCCATTTATGAAGGCTGTTTTGACATCCATTTGATGAATTTCTATACCATATACTACAGCTAATGCTATTAACGTTCAAATTGATGTACTTCTAGTTACCGGTGAGTACGTACCAAAGTAGTCAAGTCCTTCACATTGCCTAAATCATTTGACATCAAGCCTCACTTTATATTTATCAATAGTACCATCATCTTTCATTTTCCTTTTGAAAATCCATTTAGACCCTAGGGGTTTATTTCCAAGAGGAAGATCAACCAATTCTTATCGATGATTATTCATTATGGGTTCAATTTTACTATTGAATGCCTATTTTCAATATTATGCTTCTGAAGACGTCATAGATTCTGAAGAAGCCATAGCTTCCTTAAAGGTTCGAGGCTCATTTCTAATAAAAATGTTACAAAATCTAGTCCAAAGGAAGTAAAGGTCCTTTGACATTTGCTATGCCTTAGATTTTTCTCATTATGATCACTCTCCTTTATTTCTTCTCAAGGTTGTTTAGTTTTTTCAATAGATGATTCATGTTCTTTCTTAACGGATATTGTTTCAATGAATTCAACATTATCTGATTCAATTACCATATTAACATGATTATTAGGATTTTCTAATCTATGCACCAGAAATCAATATGCTTTACTATTCAAGGCATATCAAATGAACACATAATCTACCGTCCTGGATCCTATTTCTATCTTTCTAGGTTTAGGAATCTAGACCTTAGCCAAACACACCCACACTTTCAGATATTCAAGGTTAGACTTTCTCCCTTTCCATTTTTCATATAGAATAGAATATGTTTTACTATATGGAACTCGATTGAGTATCTGACTAGCCGTAAGGACAACTTCTCCCTACAAGTTCTGGGGTGAACCAGAACTAATTAACATGGCATTCATCATCTCCTTAAGTGTTCTATTCTTCTATTCCGCAATTTCATTGGATTGTGTTGAGTAAGGAGTTATAGTTTGATGAATGATGCCATAATTCAAACATATTTCCTCAAAAGGAGATTCATATTCGTCACCCCTATCACTCCTTATCATTTTAATCCTTTTGTTTGGTTGTATTTCAACTTCACTTTTGTATTGTTTGAATGCTTAAATTGTCTTATCCTTGAAACTAAGTAAATAAATATAGCAGTGTCGTGTACAGTCGTCAATAAAACTTATGAAATATTTTTTCCACTGGGAGATGGTATTGACTTCATGTCACAAATATCTATATGAATTAAGTCTAAGGGACTTGAATTCCTTTCAACAGACTTATAAGGATGCTTAACATACTTAGATTCCATACATACTTGACATTTTAACTGTTTGTTTTCAAACATTGGCAATAGATTCAAATCACTTATTTGTCACAAGGTTTTATAATTTACATGTCCTAAACGTGAATGTCATAGATCATTTGACTCAAGTAAATAAGAAGAAGCCTGAACTTTATGACTTTTAACAACCATTACATTCAGTTTGAAAAGGCCTTCAGTATGGTACCCTTTTCCTACATACTAAGTTCTTCCTCATTTCTGGAACATGAGAAACTCTATTTTGAGTCACCATCTTGCCGGATGTCATCTTTAAACATATTTTGCTATAACCTTCAACTTTTGTTATAGAAGAACTACCCATGTAAATGGTCTCGTTAAGTGCAACAGGGGTATATGTTGCAAAGGGTTCTTTAACTGCACAAATATGTGAAGTGATTCCAGAATCAAGCCACCACTCTTTGGGATTTCCTACCAGGTTACATTGAGTCAACGTGGCACATAAGTTCTCCACTTCTTCATTCTTCTCTATCATATTTGTTTGATTCTTTTCTTTTGCTTCTTTGAAGAGCGATAATCAACAGTTTCACGTCCGACCTTCCTACAGTTATGAAAATTACACCTTGAACCTCTTTCTAGGCGGATTGCTTTTTGGTCCAACTGACTTCGTTCTCTTTTTGACATTTGGTCGTTCTTAAACAATATTTGTCCCTACTATTATTGAATTTTTGGTGAACTCTTTTCTGCTGCCTTATTGTCCTCTTCAATTCTCAAGCGAATAATAAGATCTTCAACAGTCACCTCCTTGCGTTTATGCTTCAAGTAATTCTTGGACTCCTTCCAAAGTGGGGGTAATTTCTCAATTATGGCTGCCACTTGAAAAGCATCATTCACAACCAATCTTACATTAAAATTTGTGTGAATATTGCAAACAAATTGAATATGTTCAAATTAGGTATTAGATAAAATTATACCTTCTACAAGGAAATCATGAATTATAACCTGCAACTCCTAAACTTGGTTAACAATAACTTTACTGTCTACCATCTTATAGTCCAGGACTTTGCCACAATAAATGTTTTTATTCCAGCATCTTTGATTTTGTACTTCTTTTCCGAAGCATCATACAGTTCCTTGGAAGTCTTCATGTTACTGTACATTTTATACAAGTCATCTTGCAAGCCACTCAGAATGTAGTTCCTACATAGAAAATCTGAGTGCCTCCAAGCTTCAGTCATTAGGAGTCTTTCATGATCTGGTGTTGCTTCAGCCAGTACAAGAACATTCTTATTATTGTATCTCTGTAGACTTAGGGTAATCAAGTAGAAGAACATCTTCTGTTGCCACCTTTTAAAATCAACACCAGTAAAGTTTGTAGGTTTTCCATAGGTGGAATTTTATTAGAATTCATTTTTCTATATATTAGCAAATTTCATATTCACTTACAATATATCTTTTTACCAACATTTCCTATAAAGTAAAAATTAAAACAAAAAATAAGGTAAATAGCTGATAATCTTTGTTAAGAGTGACTGTAAATATGAACTAAAATAGAAAAAAAAGAATATGTAGAATACTAAATTAATTTTTTTTTTAATATTAGTAATTCAGAGACACTAATTTTTTTGAGTTACTATGATATATTTAAAATGTTGAATAATAAGAATATTTTTAGTTATTTTAAAAATATTTATTAATATTTTTATTAAATATAACTGGTTAAAAAATTAAAGTAAAAAAATATTTGTTAAGAATAAAAAGAATAAGAATAAAAAATAGAGTGAGTAGAAGAGAAATGACAAAAAAATAACAAAAATAAATGGGTCCACTATCCTTGTATCAAAAAAAGAATGGAGAGTCATACAAATATTGTTGGTTGTGCCTCTACCATGTTAAAATTTTTCAGTTGTTTCCTAACTATTCAGTAGGACTTGGTCGTATCATAGATGGCTAAGAGAGAATGACCAATTTGTCTCTATTAGGTGGTTGGAACACATCCTGTGGCCTGGGTGGATCGTTGTTTTCACTTACATAGCAATCGTCAGCCTTGTCCAGTCCATAATTCCATAAAAGAACATCATAAGATGTAAAAGTATATAAATTGTAAATGGAATAATAACTAAGAATCATTGGTAACCTATGTTGTATGTGTCGATATATGAATATGGAGACACTTTAAAGGCATCATCAAATGCACTTATAAAAGTTAAATTTGATATATGTACACCACTGCAGTTTAAGAAAAATTCAAAAAAAAAAAGTTCTAATAAAAAATCAAGGCATGACAGATCTGCATTTTTTAGTAGTC
>JAPFFP010044132.1:0-12654 GCA_026153255.1 Solanum medicagineum
CATCAAAGGCCGGGTGGCCTAACCCAAGACATAGAGATTCCTACTTGGAAGTGGGAGGTAGTTAATATGGATTTTGTAGTTGCGTTGCCCAAGATTAGAAAAGGTTTTGATTCCATATGGGTGGTGGTTGATAGGGTGACGAAATCGGCTCACTTTCTGCTGGTCAAGACTGCATATAGGGCTGAAGAGTATGAAAGGTTGTACATGCATGAGTTGGTGAGGTTGCATGGGGTTCCCTTATCGATTATATCGGATCATGGTGCACAATTTACTTCCCACTTTTAGAAGTCTTTTCACAGGGGGCTGGGTTCCAAAGTTCACCTTGGTACATCCTTCAACCCTCAAACGGATTGCCAAGCTGAGAGGACAATTCAAACACTTGAGGATATACTTAGGGCATGTGTCTTGGAGCTTAAAGGTAGTTGGGATGACCATCTTCCATTGATTGAGTTTGCCTATAACAAGAGCTATCACTCTAGCATCGGTATGGCTCCATTTTTTAGGCTCTTTATTGGAGATAATGTAGATCACCGGTGGGATGGTTTGAGGTTGGAGAGGTGGCTTTATTGCGGTCAGATCTAGTTATGGATGCGCTTAACAAGGTAAAGATTATTTGGTAAAGATTGAGGACATCCCATAGTCGTCAAAAATCCTATGCCGATGTGAGAAGAAGAGACCTAGAATTCCAAGTGGGTGATTGGGTTTATTTGAAGGTTTCTCTGATGAAAGGTATGGTCCTGTTTGGCAAAAAGGGCAGCTGAGTTCAAGGTATGTTGGTCCTTATGAGGTGATAAAGATGGTTGGTAACGTGGCTTATGAGTTGAGGTTGCCTAGTGAGATGAATTTGCTCCATCCAATGTTTCATGTCTCTAAGTTGAGAAAATGTGTTGGTGACCCTAATGCTATTGTACCTCCTGATATATTTGGTGTTGTTGAGGATAACTTGACTTATGAGGTGGTTCTAGTTCAAATTCTAGACATACAAGTAAGGAGATTGAGGAACAAACAAGTTGCATCCGTTAAGGTCCTTTGGAGGGACCAAAGTGTCTAAGGTGCTACTTGGGAGGCCAAAGCGGACATGCAAAAGCGGTACCCTTATCTCTTCCACTCCACTAAAGCCTAAGGTACTATTTTGTAGCACCATATGTGATTTCAATTCTTACATTTCAACCCCTATGTCATTCATGTGCATTAATTTTTAAGTAGGAAATTTATGATGATTTCACACTTATAATGAGATTTTTAAAGTGATGTTTAAAATGTAATGTTGCATTTATCTTGGGGCCGATTTGTTCATGATTATTCTTATCTTGTGCATCTCTTCTACATTCAGGGAAAAATGTTCCCAAGGGAAATATATTGAAATGACTCCAAAAAGTGCCCGAAAACATGCCTCGAAAGTGCCCAGAATCTTGTTTTCCTTATATCTAAAAATTTGTTTTAAATTTTCAAAATCTTACTTGATATTCTCGTTCAGGGTGTTCAAATTAGGGTGAAAAGGATCTAACGTAGATTTTAAAGCAATGGAATCGAATTATGAAATTTGCACTTGGTGTAATTTCCTATGAGGGTCCGCGACCTCTCCGAGACGCGGAGAGGTGTATTTCCTGTACTATCTTTTCCTAGTTCGCCCAGGTTTTTCTAAGTGTTGGACCTAAGTTTTTCAAATGTCTTTTTACCTATTCATAGCCTTATTTCACCCTTATATCAACCCAAAAACATTCCCCAATATTTCCCCAAACACTTAGACTCATTTCTAACCCTAAATTCAAGTTCCAAACTCAAGGCCAATTTGAAAGATTTCTTCAAGGATCTCACCCAACCTTTAAATCTCCATTAAAGTCTTCTTCAAGAACTTGACAAAACATAAATTATGTAAAGTTGAACCATTGGGTCCTTTCACCCATGGTACCTAAACCCTCTTTTACTTAATATTGCATGATTTAAAGTTGATTTTACATGTGAGTCTTGTATAGTGACAAATTTACTACACAGTGATTTTAGTTCATGAAAATATGGTTGTTTTAGCATGTTTTGAGCTTCAAATCATGAATCTAATGATTGATTTGATGAGGGTTTTGATATGAATGTCTTGGGGATGTTGCAAAGTGTTAATTAAAGGTTTTACCACTAATTTTCCAGCATGATTTCACCTCTAAATTTCTTGCTCTTTTACCCCCATTTCACACCCCAAGGTGTTTGACAAAATGTCCAGTCTTGAGGAAATGAAGGTCTACAGCATGAGATATGATATGATTGACTATATGATGATGAAATGAGCTTATGTACATTATGAATACTATCTAAAGTTTTGTGGTGGAACTTGCCCAATTCGAGGGCCTAGTTGAGGGGTTAAAGACTCCACCACTAGGGTTATGGTGTGATCATCACTAACCCAGATGAGGGGTAGATTGCTCAACCACTAGGTGATGGGTGCGATCATCACTAACCCAGTTGAGGGGTTGATTGCTCAACCACTAGAGTGATGGGTGCGATAATCAATAACCTTGATGAGGGGTTTTTAGTTCACACACTAGGGTGATGGGTGCTATCATCACCAATCACAAGGGGTTTATACCTTGGTAATTTAGCTTGGTCTCCTCTCCACATATGATATTCTATATGAGCATGATTTACTTAAGCATGTTTTACTTATGCATTGATCATACATGTCATTTTTTATATTATGCCTATTGCCTACCGTTATGCATATTGGATTATGATGCTTATCTCTTGTTGCATTCCATCCCACATACTTAGTACATTCAAACATACTAATGCATACTCTTTCCTATATGATATCACCATGTAGGGACCGGTGCCCAAGTTGATCATCCTCCTCCTCCACGTGGCTAGACGGTGCTATTCCAAGCTTGTTGGTGAGTCCTCCATTTCGGGGAGCTCGGTCTAAGTTACTATTATCCTCGTATTGAGACACTTTCTTATGTTCTATTTACTATAAGGGTGAGCCTGGTAGCTTGTCTTGGCCCCCGCTATATCTACGTATTAGAGGTGCTTGTTGGACATGTTATGTATTTATCTATGAGCTTTGACACTTGACTCTTGATTATGACGTTTATACAAGCTTTATGTTAGTCCCATTGCCCCCATTCTTAATCAATATGTCTTTTTATGCTTTCACGACCAAGGATGTGCAATGACAAGTTAAGAGGCTTGTTTGCGGTCCATTCGGATTTCTCATTTGCCATGTCACGTCTAGGCCCTAGGCATCTCTAAATACAACACATAACATTTATCTGTACAAATGTCTACAAGATGTCCAATAATGTCTCAAGTCATAGAATAGGATGGGGACAAAGACATGTCCCGAGCTCACCCTCAAAGTAAATAACATAAGCGAAAGCAACATAAGGTAAACAGGTGGTGTCTTGTCCTTGCTGAAAAAGTTCAGAAACAAATGTAACTACTCCAAGGTTAGTATGATGGACCATCTTCTTTTTCTTGCCTCAACATATTAAGCTCAGCCTAGCCCTTGTGAAGCCTCCGAGTATGTCACGACCCAAACTACGGCCTAGATGTGACATGACACATAGGGAACCTAAAGGAATGCCAAGCAACACTCTTAATATATCATTACACATTCTTGGTCAGGGAAGCAATTAAACACAATAATCGAGTAGAAATAAGGGCATAGGGACTAAGGAAAACCCTTCTTTTTATAACACATCAAGAGAGTCAGAGATAGTCAAGCTCATAACATCCTTATATATTTGTCCACCAACACCTCTAAACATAGAACGTAGCGGGGGCCAAGACAAGGAACACGGCTCACTCTCATACTAATGCATTAGGTAATCCAAATATACGAGATATAGGCTAAACATAAGCATGAAAGAAGATAGATATTATCCCCAGACTTGAGGACTCACAAAAAGCTAACTTGAACAATCTATCTAGACACAAGGAGGAGAATCAATAGGAGCTCTGGTTCCTACATGGTTATATCATGTAGTCATCGAGTATTCGTTAGTACATTGAATATACAAAGTATGTAGGATGAAATGCAACAATAGATAGGCAACAAAATCAAAATGCCTAATTAGGCAATAGATGAGCATATAGCAATATGACATGCATGAAAGATGCTTAGAGTAAATCATGCTTACATAGAATATAATATATGTGTAGGGAGTGACCATCATTAGTGTAATCCAAGGCCTACCACCTCCTTGGAGAGGAGATTGAGGTACGAACCCTTCAATTGGTTGATGAGGTACAAACCTCCAACATGGTTGATGAGGTACAAACCCCCCAACATGGTTATCAACGTACAAACCCCTCGACATGGTTGCATCGGCCTGCCACCTCTCGAGCTAGGTGATCGAGGTATGAACCCCTTAACAAGGTTACCCACGCCTACAATCTCCCTAGTGAAGCTTGGTCATCCCCAAAACTATAGAGATAATATCATATACATACATTCCTTTCATCATCATAAAGTCATTCAACTCATAAGACATGCATTGGACCTTCAATTCCTCAAGAAACAATAACTGGACATTTTACAAAACACTTGGTGGGTGTGTAGTGCTAGTATAAAAGCATGCAATTAAAGAGTGAAATCATTCAAAAAAATTTGAAGTAAAACAGCCCACCAATACTTGGTAATACCATCTTGGAAAATACATTGAAAGCCCTCACCAAATCTCAAGAGAGATCACGTTTCTAAAGCTCAAAACATGCATAATCATAATAGGTAAATCATCTCATGATATAGACTTAAAAATGAGTTATCATGTATTTTAAACAAAACATTCATGAAATCCCAATATAGTATATGATCATAATCTCTAATGAATAATACCCATAAGCAACACAACTTGGAAATATGTAATTTTCATAGAAATGGAAGATTGGGCTTCGTGGGTGAAAGGTACCCATGAATGAAACCCACATACCTTATCCTTGAATTTCTTTAAATTGGGTTGTGAAAGACTTGAAGTTTGGAAGTAGGTCTTGGAATCCGAAGCTTGCTCTTGAGTTTCCTTGAATTTGTATTGGGTTTTTGATGGAGGCTCTTGAGAGTATTTGAGAGTGTATTTTAATTGGAAGGAGTGAATTTGATCTTTAGGAAAGGGTTTAGGTCTATAGGAAGAGTTAAAATTGAATAGAAATTCCCAAAAGACCAATAGAAATGACAAAATTTATAGAATGGCATTAATGAAATGGAATTGACAAAAACCCGTATATACCCCTACACATATAGGTTCTATGAAAGCGGGCATAAATCCTTCATCCGAAATCTAAATGAGGTGAAACCAAGTTCCTTAAAGAGTTAATTCAAAGAGAGTTAATTTGGTAGGTCGTGGGCCACCCAGGTCTTTGCGTGCTAGGAGATATTCCCCTTTAAAGTTGACTGTCCTACCTATACTTGTCCAAAACATAGCCAACTGAAATTCCTTTGATCTTTGCTTGATGTAAGGGACCCACAATGGTCTTAAATGACATAAATAAGTTTTACTTAGATTTGAATGAGAGGTTGAATCTTGAATGAGTTTCTTGTGATCCAGAGGTGAGTTTAAGATACTGGAATTGGGTGAAATATTAGTCTAAGTGTTTGTGAGAGAATTGGGGAATGTCTTGTATGATATGAAAGTGAAATATGGCTAAGTATAGGTATTTTAACGCATGGGAAGACTTATGCCTAAGACCTAAAATCCTAGGAACAAATTAATAAAATAGGAAAAAAATACACTCTCTGCGCTGCTGGCGCCTCGCGCTTGGGGCACGCTAGCTCACTAGAAATTGCTCACTTTGTGTTTTCGAACTTTGATACGGTTGTTCTAAAATTAGGGTTAGACCCATTTCCCACTCAAGGTTTCCCCGTGAATAAGAATATGAAGTCAGATTTTTGATATCACGGACGAATTTTGAGATATATGAAAATTACGACTCCGGGCACATTCAAGGCATATTTTCGAGCAGTTTTGAGGTCATTTCAGAGTAGCCTGCATTATCTTTTCCTTTGGACAATCAGACTACCCTTGGAGCTCTTTTTGCAATGTCTTCAAATAAGAAGTTAACAATAATATAGCTTTACTTCTCACATTTTGAGAGAAATATTTCCCCAGAGATCCAGCATATGGGATACTAGCATAACAATATAACAGTGAGAAGAAATAATTATATTGTTTGGGCCTTTATGCTTAGGCTCCAAGGCTAATGTATTCCTCTTTGCATTATCTTGCATAGAGCTGTCAAACTGTCAGTTGTCAGTGCAATGGATTAAGAAGGGCATAGACTATTAGTACTTGTACTTTCTAAATGTTTATTGCTTTCAACTTAAGTGTTCAATTTAGAGTGAGAACTCTTTTTGTTGCACAGAAGGATCTGACAAGTTCAGCGTCTTGTCAAAAACCAAATTGCCCCAGGTAGGGCAATTTTTCATTTATGTTCTTACCCCTATAGCCTTTGTAGTTCTTCTCAAACTTATATGTCATTCTCTTATATAAATCCTTCTTAGAATTTTGGGCCTTTCGACCAGCCCCTGTTTGTCTTCTAAAACTGAAGCTTTCAGTTTAGCGTTTGCTTCTGGAAGAGATACGAAACTTCCTTTTCCTTTTACAGCTTGAGGCACATGTTAATTTTTAGAATCAGGTTCTTAAGAGGCTGCATTAGCAGTAGCAACATTGGACTAAAAGGATTGAGCAATATGGGTAGAAGGTTTTGACAACTGTTGTTCATCAAGGTATGATCGAGTATTCTCAGAAGCAACAATCTTTGATTGTGAAAGTTTCAAATCAGATAAGATATCGCCTAAACTTTCTTGACTACGTAACTCAACTTGTTATTTGCCTTCTATTGTACATACATGTACTAGGTTCAACTCGGAAATAATAGGCATCACATTGCTTCTATAACTGCTAAAGCTAGCTTGTCCTCCCTCAGCACGCAAACTATATCAAGTAATGTGTAATCAACCAAGCTAGGTAAATCATCAAATATAAGAGGACTAGTAGTATCGAAAACCTTTTCCTTACACAGTCTAGCCAAACCACTATTAATAGTATTTGTGACAACATATTTGTTCCCATGATAACTTGTTCAACAATTTCCACACTGTATCACACTCGGAAATCCTCTTGACTGCACTAAGGAGAGTGAAATATTCTTCTCGTCTTTAATTTTTTTTCTTCTTATTTACAAAATAAATTGCCACATTTAGTCTGTATGACAATATAGACAACATATATCTTAACAAGAACAACATACCCAGTAAAATTCAACGACTAGGGTTTGAGAAGGGTAGAATGTACACACATTCCCCAACAACTTGCCTAAGTTTTGCCTCTGAGCAATTTGTTATATGTCTTCCTTTTCTCCAATCTAGTAGGAAATTCGGAAGTTATCTTCACACAACGTATAACATTAAGTTAAAATTTGTCTATTTATTGTTGTTTTCTTCATTTCCAACGATTCCTTTATTTGTTTCCTATGAAATTTTAGTATTTTTTTGTGAAATTGTGTTGATCAAATTCTATGATATACTTTCCTGGGTGATTGTTTTCAATATATGATCTATATATGTGGATTTGTAGACATAATGTTATTAGCGCATTTATTTACCTTTATTGTTCTACTAGGTAAACTTGGTCCTAATTTGGGAGAAGAAAAACAGTTTAGCATATTTATGTTATACCTTCCTCTAGATTCATCATCTTGTTAGGTAACCTAATTCGAATGAAAGATGTTAGATTTCAAACTCTGCAGGATATGATCGACAATCGGGCTCTCAAATGCTATATACACCAATATCAAACGGCCCCACTCTCGTAGACAAGCATCAAAATGGCCATTTGTACAAATCATATGGTTCGACTTACATTCAGCCACAATATAGTATACTCATAACATATGCGACAACTACTCTGAATCCCACCAGGTATACATACTCATCAACATAAAAACCTCATAGGTCTAACCAGCAAGTAAATAATCGAATACAGATATCCTGGAGGCACCAATGCTCAACCTTACCTCAGTCACAACTTATCTCGCCTTCAGGATCTCTCACAAGAGTGCTCACAATACATATAACCTTTAACCAGACGCAGATATATGGATATACATATCACAAAACTCCATCCCTAACAACATCTCTTATAACGCAATACATAGCCACCACTAATCAAGTATTGATCACAAAGCCTGCTTTTGAGGCCCTTCTAAATTCTTAATGCATAAAAGCTTCTCTGTCAGGCTGTTACAACTTGAGGGCATCTAGCTTATACTCAATGGGCTCTTGGGGGGCTGCTCCCTATATGGGAGTAATGACACAACACTTCCCTTGCCTGAAGTTTAGCTTCTATGAAACATCAACGCAGAGGGACGAACGAAACAAAATTCTCAGAAATTGTAGAACCATTGACAAGACGCACAATAGAATCAACAACACAGGAAAGTTCTTAAACATCCCATAGCCTCCTAGAGATAAGCCACATACATCTCCGCACCCATACACAGGGCTCTATTAGACTGTAGCTCTGTACAATTTAGTCTAGTGAACCTTAACTTTGATACCACCTTGTCATAACCCGTTCCCGGTCATGATGGCACCTGCCAGATACCACCTAAAGGCAAGCCAATTACCTAACTCCTAGGACACCTTCCTAGCTTTCGAGTCCAAACCATAACCAATATGACTATAGTCATAACTGAAACCTATCTGAAATCTGGAAATTGATTGTACAGAGCTACAATATATGCAAGGACATATCATATACATATATCAATAAACATAACAATATAGAAAATCATAGTTCCTCTACAAATGTATAATACTACCATACAACACCAATGTCTGGAGACAAAACAGGACCATCAACAAGAAGGAGACTGGGATGAAGCTAGAGTTTTCGGTGCTTACTAAAAGCCTCCAGAGCTCTCTTGAAGTTCCCCAACTTAACTATGCCCATACCTAGACCTACACTATGGAAAGATGCAGAAGTAGGGGTGAGTACCAAAAAAAGGCACCTAGTAAGCATCATTAGCCAACCTAGTGAGCAGTAAACTTATATAAAGCCCAAATATATAAAGAATTATAGTAGTGTAGCAAAAAGAACTCAAATCAAGGCTGCATAACCATGTTTTGAAATCCTCAAACCACCACTGAACAAACGAAGGAGTTGCACAATGATACCACTAAAGATGCATAAGCTCATACCACGACTACCCCCAATTAACGCATATTGTCGTGCGCATGTGCAAGGCCCTAGTATCTACGTCTATATTCTAACTAGGCCCCCATAAGCCTAGAAGGTACACTCACGCACAATATAGAAAAGACAAGTCATCACAGAATCCCTCAGAACCATCATAGAATCCCATATAAACATCATAGAGCCCAACTCTCCACATTATCAGAACGAAGGTCAGTTGCACGTGCGTGTAAGGCCCTAGTATCTAAGCCTGAATGACCACTGAGCCCCCATAAGCCCAGCAGGTACACCCAATCACAATCATGGTATGAATAGTTGAATAGATCCATGGGTAATAATTACGGGCCCTTGCCCCAACCATCATAAGTCAGATGGGTCTTCGACCCTTTAGTGGTACGTGGCACCTGATTTATGGTCCTCGGGCCTGGCATCTGATCGAGCAATCAGCCAGGTCCAGATGGTCGAACACTCAACATAACGCTAGGATGTATTCCCCACTGTAGAAAGAATTACCCTATGTGACGACTCTAGCCTAGGGCCTAGATGTAACCGGCGAATGAGGAATCCAGAGGAACTCTAAACAAACCTCATAGCATATCATTACACATCCTGGTCGCTGAAGTAATGTAAAACAACATAAGAGATGTAAAAAAGGTGAATTTGGACAAAGCGAGACATATTAATACTCAAGTGATTTTGCGAACGTTTAGAAAAAAGGGCAAAGGACTTAGGGGAAAAGCTTTCCAATCAACATATTCAAGAGACAAAAGAGTCAAGGATCATATCATAGATACATAGCATATCCAACAACACCTCTACTACATAGATAAGAATGGGGGCCAGAACAAAGCAACCGGGCTCACCCTCATAGTCCTAATAGAAAATAAAGAAGAGTGTCTCAATACATAATAAGAGAAACATATACTAAGGTACCAAAAATGGACGACTCACTAACTAGCTTGAGTAGTGTCAAACTAGCCACGTGGGGGAGGAGGATCATTAACTTGGGCACCGGTTCCAATATGGTGATATCATGTAGGCATAGCTTATGAGTTAGTACGTTTGAATGTACTAAGTATGTGGGATGCAATGAAACAAGAGATAGATGTCAGAGGCATAATGGATAAATGTAGGTAGTGGATAACATACTATCAATATAACATGTATGAATGATGCTTGAAGTAAAACATGTTAGTGAATCATATCTTATATAGAATTAGAGCATGCATAGGAATGGACCATCATCATAGACCAAGTGAGCTACTTCAAAACACCAAGGCACACCATTCCATGAATGGTTATTAAGGCTTGATACCCCCTTGACAAAGCAACCGAGGCTTGGTACCCTGTCGTCTAGGTGATTAAGACTTGGCACCCCCTCAACAAGGCAACCGAGGCTTGGCACCCCCTCATTAGGGTCATTGAGACTTGGAACCCTCTCAACAAGATGATTGAGGCTTGGCAAGCCTCAACATGGTGATTGACTTGCAACATCATATATACCTTTCATGAATCAATACATATATAACATACTTTCATCATCACAAAGTCATGATATACTTACATTTCCTCTCATCATTATACGTCATATGCATACAATTGAATCATCACCATGCCATGATCATTTCATCATCATATCATAAACATAACACTATTCAACTTATAAGACATTCATTGGACTTGTAACCCTAGCCAAACATTTTATCAAACAGTTGGCGGGTGTGTAATGCTAGTATAAAACCATGAAATAGAGAGATGAAATCATGCAGGAAAATTCATTATAAAGCCATCAATCAACATCTTGAAACACCCTCAAGCAATATACATCAAAACAATTCATCAAATCTTACAATAGATCCAAGATTTGTAGC
Source organism: Solanum medicagineum (assembly GCA_026153255.1). Classification (NCBI taxonomy): domain Eukaryota; kingdom Viridiplantae; phylum Streptophyta; class Magnoliopsida; order Solanales; family Solanaceae; genus Solanum; species Solanum medicagineum. Next base: position 11,051 of record JAPFFP010044132.1, read on the forward strand.
TCAAACGTAGCAAAACAGTCACAACTTTACATAGTTTTAACATAGTGTGTACTGAATTTCATAATATGCAAGACCTATTTGTAACTCAACTTTAAATCTTGCAATTTTAGTAAACGGAGGCTTGGGTATCATGGGTGAAAGGAACCCATGAAAGAAATCTACATACCTTAGCTTAGATATGAACTTGGTGAAGATTGGAGATGAAGACTTGAAGCTTGAAGAAGAACCTTTAAGGAAAACCTTTTCTTGGGACGAGGGTTTGAGACTTGAATTTGGGAGTAAAAATATGGCTAAGTGCTTGAGTGAGTATTGAGAAATGTTTTGGATGTTATGAGGGTGAAATAAGGTTAAGTATAGGTAAAAATACGTTTGGGAACACCTAGGACCAAGACCCAAAAGGCTTGGACTGCAAAGATAAATAATTGTGCAGAAATTACATAGGTCCACGATGCGGAGCTGGAGTGGAGGTCAAATTAACACATGTCTGCGACAGCTGCGCGTCGTGGTACTTTCACAAATCATCTCTTGAAATTAACATTTTGGAAATTTGAAATTGTGGTTTGATTGCTCTAAAATTGGAGTTAGACCCTTCTCCCTCTAATTTTAGCCCCCTAAACAAGAATATGAAGCCAGATTTTCGAAATATTATATGAATGTTGAGGTATATGGAAATTAAAAGTTTGGGCATTCTGAGGCACATTTTCAGGCACTTTTCGCGGTCGTTTCAATAGCTCCCCCCTGGGAACATTTGTTCCCGAATGTAAAACAGACGTAGAACATAAGAGTGATCATAAACAAATCAACCCAAATAAGAATGCAACATTACATTTAAAACACCATTTTCAAAATCTCAAGATAAGTATAAAATCATTATATACTTGCCAACTTAAATATGAATGCATATGAATGACATAGGGGTTGAAACATAAGACTTGGAATCATAGAAAAGGAACTTGACATGTCATCCTAAGCTTGAACAAAATTAAAGTAATACGAATGTTGCTTCTCTATGCCCGCATCGGCTCTCCAAGGAACATATACGAGTAGACAACTCTTCCAAAGGGCCTTGACGAACACCAAACCATTATTAATCAATTTCTCCACTCATCCATCCAACACCTCCACCGGGACCTCCTTCTAAGCCACTTTATCCTCCACCTCACCCACAACTTCAAAGATTTCTATAGCACTAGAGTCACCAAAGCATCCCCCCAACCTAGAAGCATAACAAACAGGATAAACCATACCCCCACCATAGGCAATTCCCAAACTCATGCAACCTCACCATCCTCCCTCTACACACTTATAAGGACTCACAATCCTCAACTCAATTGTCAACCTTAAATATATCTAACCCACTTAGTACCATAACCACCGCCTCTCCCTTGGGAGACAACCTCCACTCTATCATCTTTTCACCTAAAACTTCCAACTCTAATAAGGCGGGATCAAGGTCTTGCTTAAACTAGACCACTCCAACAAAAGAAGATTTGGAACCATAAAAACTATTACGCAACCATGCTCAACTTCCTCCAAACTAACCCCTCAATTTATCCAAATAATAGACCCCTTAAGTCACCTCTTTGCCACCACCACAACACATG
>JAPFFP010044133.1:0-12653 GCA_026153255.1 Solanum medicagineum
CACATTTATGTTTATATATAATGAGACATGTATTTGTATTGTTGTTTGGGAAGCTGCTGGACTTTATTTGCAGGTGCAGTTAATTAATAAACAGAGGAAACTCTGCCGAAATTCCGGTAGAATTCTCGGTTGGGTAAATCAGGCAGTGCAGGTTATTGTGTGTATGGGTGCACCTATCGGGCACAGGTCACGACCCTAGGTTGGGCTGTGACACAATGCCACAATACGAGTACATATATGAAAATGACATGATAATGATATGCGAAATAGCCATAATATCATAGGGCTTTGTCAAATGCATCAATAAGTACCACAAGGCCACCTACAGGTCTTATATCATCACCCTCTAGAAAATAATCAGAATATCAATGAAATCGGACTCTTCAAGTCCCAAAACATGCTCATATACCTCCAACGGTACCACCATTATCATAAATTTACCACATAACTCTCCTAAATGGTATAACAAGTCTCATATTACCACATTAACATCCAACATATCTCAATTCTCAAGAGTTCATCTCAATTTATTAGTAGAATCACAAATTACTCAATTTTCAGCATAGCCAGTATCATATTTCCATTACAATTTTATCATGTCAATTCAATTTCTCATGAATCAATCTACATCATACAATTATCGCATAAACATATCTAATAACTGAAATCCAGTCCAAAAAAGGTTAGTTGAACAAACCTACCTCGATGCAAAAATTGCACTCGGACAAACTTTCAATAAACTCAAGCCTCCAAAAAATCCCCGAATCAATCAATCGATATTCAAAATAGATACTACACATCAAGAGATGAATGTTGATATCCATATTAACACAAATTAGGCTTAGGGGCAAAATGGTCAAAATTAGGGCTAAAAGCCAAAGTTTCCAAATCTGGAACTTAACTTTAAAATCAGATTCTACAGGAAATATAATGTCTGTGGGTGAAAGTTCTACTAAAATTGAGTTCAAATAGGATGAGAAATCACCATTAAATGTTTCAAAATCATAATTCCAAAAAACTCAATTTTGGACATTCAAAGTCATAAATTCCAGACAAAATTAAGATAAAAGTCATTTAAATTAATCAGAATGATGTTATAAACACTTGCCCAAAAGAAACCTTCGAAAAGTCTATTCCAAAATTGCAGCCAAAAGCTTAAAATTCATAAAAATGAGTAAAAAATTAGTGTTTCCTCGAGTTTAAAAGCTGACTAGGTAAAATACACTCCACGAACGCATGGTGGGAGCCGCGAACGCAGAGGAGAGGATTTGCCAAAGCTCCGCGAACGCAACTATGAATCCGTGAACATGGAGAATGACTAAGATAAGACAACTATAGATCTACGAATGTGGAGCATATACTACGAACATGGAGGAAACCAAGACACAAACCTCCGCGAACGCAGAAGAGGACCATAAGTGCAACACATACTACTTGCACCAGCTAAAGTTAGCCTACAACAAAACTCGATATAGCCCCTCAAAATTCATCCAAACTCAGGACATCACAAACCAAACATGTATCCCCACCAAAAATGGCGATTGAGTCTCAACGGAATAGTCAGAATTTGATTCTGAGGCTTCCTCAACATAATTACCAATGCAATTCACATAAACCAATTTAAAACTCAAAATACCAAAATTATCCTCGCAACTCCAAATATTATGACGAAGCCATTTCTAACATTAGTTTCACCCATCCTAAACTACTGGAACTATTGGAATTTCAATCCGAGCTTCCAAACTCCAAATGTGACCAAAGTCAAACTTTGCTCCGAAAATGGCTAAAATTCAAACTTTGGACCTAAAAACCTCATTTTAACTTTGAATTCGGTTCGACAACTTCTCCTAGACCATATTTGATGTTCCGGAGCAGATCGAATTGAATTTTGATTCGACACCTGAAACTCAGACTAGTACATAAATTCACTTTTTCAACAACTTAAGCTTCCAAAAATGCCAAGACTCATATTTTCAATTTTAAAACTCAGGATTTTAGTTCCAACAATAAAGATAGTTCAAAATAGGTCCAAAGTAACTTATAAAAGGGAAAACAGTAATTTTCATAGATAAACTCAAAAATGACCAACAAGTTCATTAAATGATTTACCACTAAAAAACATGTTCGTCCTCTAACATAATGGAAAAGGAAGTACCTGAAGCCTAAAAAAGGCGAGGATATCTGGCCCACATATCTCTCTCCAACTCCCAAGTAGCCTCCTTAACATAATGGTGTCGCCATTAACTTTCACTAAAAGTATATTTTTGGATCTCAACCTCCAAACCTGTCCATCCAATAAAGCTAACAACTCCTCCTCAAATGACAAATCCGAACCCAAGATAACTAAATCATAAGAGATCATATGAGACTCATCTGGAATATATCAATAGAGCTTGGAAACATGAAAAATAGAATGAATTATTGCTAATCTCGGTGGTAAGGACAACTCATAGGCCAGCTCAACAACTCATTACAAATTCTCAAATAGGGTAGTGAACCTGGGACTAATCTTGCCCCTCTTCCCGAATCTCATCATGCCTTCATGGATGAAACTTTTGGCCAAATACTATCACTAATAGAGAAATCAAGAGACCTAACCCTCTGATCGACGTAACTCTTCTAGTGGCTCAGAGTTATCAAATGTCTACTCTAAATCAGTCAGACTCGATCCATGACATCACAAAGCAAATAACTACTAACCCTGAATCGAAACAACGAATTGGCGATCTACACCTTTGGGCATTCAAATCCTCAAATGGTGCCATTTGAATGGTAAAGTGATAACTTTGCTATATACAAGCTCTGCCAAGGGTAAGTGATGGTCCCACCGGGATCCAAATACAATCACACAGGACCTAACCATGTCCTCCAACACCTGAATGGTGCGCTCAGACTGACCGTTAGTCTAGGGGTGCAAATCTAAACTCAAATTCAATCGGGTACTTAAACTACACTGTAAAGCCTTAAAAAATGGGAGGTGAAGACAGATCCTCTGTCTGATACAATATACATTGGAACTCCATGCAATCTCACAATTTACCAGATACACAACCTAGCCAACTATTCCGTACTATAGCTACTTTCACCGTAGAAAGTGAGCCAACTCAATTCCTCTTTTATGTGATAACACCAATGCTCTTAATATGGAAAAGAATCCAATTCATCACAAGAGGACTAAGCACATTGATGTGAGATATCATTTTCTGAGAGATTAATGTGGAGAAGGGAAATATTGTTATGCAATTCTGCAAGACTGATGAGCAATTGCAGACATCTTCACAAATCCCTGGAGTAAAGAGTTGTTTGAGAAGAATCATTTGAAGCTTGGACTACTGAAGATTTCATAGTGATCTAACCTTTCTTCAATAATCCACCAGATGACTATGATTTTGGAAAGAAGGTATCCTTATTTGTATCATACATAATTGTGATAAACGCATCTTTGAACTTGTTATAGGTATATATACACAGTAATTTGAACAAAACTAGGAAAGAAAATGAGAAACCAAGCCAATTTTCATTTATGTTACAAGGTGGGACCTTGTCCTCACTCAAGTTTGTATTCTACCTATTGTTTTCACTTTGGCATACAATAGACGTGACTGCCACATGTCATCTGTCATTTTTCTGACTATTGTCAAATTGCTTTAATTCGATTGGACATATCTATTGGGACCAGATACCTTTCTTCCCTTCTATAAAATCTTTCCTTTTTTATTTTCTTTTCCTATATTTATTTTTTTCCTTCTCTAAGTCATCTCTAACTCTTACTCATTTTCTCTCCCTAACAAATTGCACCATGTCAAATCTTGAAAACCCTACTATTTCTACTTCTTCAATTCCTAAAGAACAATCCTCCATCATGGATGCACCTTTGCCTAATCCTATATCTGTCATCCCCATTGTCGAAGAGCACATCACTCAAAGTTCAAACCTTAGTCTGTCTTCTTCCTAAACACAAGTCTCTTTCAATCCTCCCGAAGAGACTTTTATTCCTCTATCTTTGGTAGATTTGAATCCTTCCCAGACATCTTCTCCTAATCTCTCCATCATAATTAGTTCACAAGTGGGGAATGATGTTGTACTTATTTCAACATTCCAACATGGTCCCTCTCTATCAGTTTAAGGACCCCAAACATTGTACGACCTCATTGGAGCTTGGAAATTTCAGTTTTGGGTAGTTTTGGACCAAGATAATGCTCCATAGGAGCTCTCACGATCTGTGTGAGGTCACACGGCCTGTGTGAGGCATCCCGTATGGCTTTTAGAAGTAAATTTTTTCTAAGTGTAGAATCAACGTCTTGTAACTTAGTCCTGGAAAAATTTTCTAAGGGAGGTGGTATAAGCACCTACACGGCCCATGTGGTCCTTTCGTGAGAATGATTTCGTTGGAAAAAATTCTATGTATGGGATTACCATTTTGGACCTTCTTCAAGTGAGAGTTTTCGAAGTGTTAGTTCACGGACGAGTATATGGTCTGTGTGATGTGTCACGGACCATATAGCCTCCCATGAAATGGTGTTCAATTTTTCAACTCATTTCATTAATGACATTTTTGTAAATACGGTTCATGTTAAAGGTCTTTTGGGACTTTCTATGCTACCCAATGACCTAAACACTATTCCTTCTCACTCAAATTGATTCCTCACATTTGAAATTCTCTTAAGTCTCTCAAAGAACTCTAGTGGGAATTAAGCTTGAGAGTGAGTGTTTTTGCATAGTTCCAATGGTTAAATTTGAAATCATCATTGAGTGTCAAATATGAGACTTTTTTTTTTTGTGAGGGAACTTGCATTGTATTATTAGCATTTGACTTGTTCAGTGATTATGGAATGTTGATAGCCCTTTGCTTGTCATGGTTGTGTTGTCACACACATTGGTTTGCTAAATAGCTATCTGATCCTGTTTTGAGAAGTTGGTATGGGTATTTGAGTTTCAGATGTATATGATATATGCCATTAAGTTGAGTTCTATATGTTATTGTATTGTCTAAATAGATTGAGTCGTCACTCGAGGACAAGCAACACTTTTAAGTTGAGGGTGTTGATATGATGTCAAAATATAATACTTTTGATACTTAAAACTTAATAGTTTGTGTGTTATCAATGTGATATTTTTAGGTTTTATGTGTTTTTGTGTTTAGTTTTGCAGGATTATAGGTTGGCTATGACTTGGGGAAAATTGCAGAAGATTTCTGGATTTTGGTGATTTACGAGATCCTTTACGGATCATAGAGCATTCTAAGAGTCATAGTGGAGGTCTCATGACAAACTCCAATAAAGCATGATGTCTGAAGGTCAACTATATGAGACCTCTATACGAGTCATAGAGTATTCTACGAGTCATAGAATTGGGATTCATAAAGATTTCCAATGAAGAACAAGGTAATGCAGTTGAAGTCTAAGAGAATGCAGTATGAGTCATAAATCAGTCTACGACTCGTAAAGTGAAGTCTTAGAAGAGCAGTCCAAAATCCAAGAAGCTGAATACGAGACCCCAACTATCACTCCTAAATCACATTACGAGTCATAGAGACCTTTCGTGAAGTCCGCCGATCACTTTTTCTATTTTATTTAGGACTTGTAATTACTATAAATAGTGATTTTAGGTTATTGTACAAGGGAAGACATCATTATTTAATACTTTTAGGGTTTGTACTTGCAGAACTCAATACTTGGGAGAGAAGATATTGAGAAAACACTTGTGAGTAAATTTGATCTTGAAGCTTGTGATTCTCATTCTTCTTAGATTTGCTTGATCTTAATTCAATTGGGTAAGTTTTTAGTTATGTTCTCTCAATTCATAATTTTTTCATCTACCCATAGTATGAGTAGCTTAATCCACAACTAGGGTTGTGGGAACATAATGAACTAACTTAGTAAACCCAGGTAATTTGCAATTCTTGGAATAGGTATATGAATGTATAAATAAATTCTCTTTGTTTTGCATGTTTTCTAATGGTGGCCAAGATTAGAACCCGCCTAGTGTTATTACTAGACCAAGGTAGTAATGAATAGAAAAAGAGATTGATTAATAGGATTCAATGATGTGTTCTCGTCTAATCAACCGAACTGGTTCAAGGGGGGGTTGGTTGGGACTTATAGGTAATGGTTAGTATTGCACACTATGGAGATGGGCCAAATCACATAGTGAAATTCGCATCTCACTTTTGACCAAAGGGCTTGGTGAACATAAATTATTCGCCTGCATGGTATACACTAGACAAGAAGTGGGTTATCTGGTGATACTAAGTTGGGCAATCATGGGGAACGTGATACTTATTGCTCTTTATTATTGATTATCTCTCATAATGGTTAGTTTAGCTTACTTTCCTATTGATTATAACAACCCCCCCCCCCCTTTCAGGGAATTGAGTTGGTTAACTACTTTAATTGCTTATTGGTGAATTTGTTTTGAGTCTACGTATTCCCTTGGGTTCGACCATAACCTTGGTTAGGTTTTATATCTTGACAACGATCCCTTTATCCTCTAAAAAGGAGGTGTAACTTGGGCGACATCAAAGCAATAAAGAAAATCCCAAAGATCCGTGGCGACTTGAAGTCTGAGCCTCAATGCTAAGATTTAGATACATGTAGAAAAGCTTAGCTAGAGTGAATCAACTCCCCTTTACGGGTCCTTGTGCATTATCTGTAGGGAGTAAACAAAGTAGGGGAGAGCATTTCAAAATGTACCTAGTTGGTTCAACTGACTGGGTCAAAGAAATCAAACAAGCATGCAATAAAGAAGAATCCTATCACCTGTATCAAAAAGGTTAGTGCACAATTGAAATATACATGAGGGTAAAATAAGATATCCATAATAACCATTGGTACAATACGATGAGAGATGTGAATACAATGCATGGAACTCATCAGGCCATATACAAAGTGTCTCACAATCTTTCCACCTGCCCATGGTCAGGGAATATCACAATGTCTCAACCTTGCAGCTTGCCTGTGGTCATGGAATATCACAATATCTTAGCCTTGCCACCGGCCCGTGGTCAAGGAAGTGGCAAGGCGTGTCACAATATATCAACCTTGCTACCTACCCATGTCAAGGGATGGTACAATGCAATGTGGGACAAATGAATGTCAAGGACACAATACATACATACATATATAAATACACACACACACACACATACATAATAGGGAAAAAGTGGGAGCCCAAATAAAATTGGGGCCCCAAGCGATTGCTTTAGTGGCCTTATGGTCCAGATAACATTGTATTGAAGAAATCTTTCAGCAAAGAGAGACATGTGTTCTAAGTGACATAGATATCTATAGAAACTAGCCTTTGGACATGCACGTATCCCATTGAAAAATTTAATATATACTTTAGAATGATTAAAATTCTACGAAAACATGCGAGTAATAAAATGCAACAATTAATTCTTTTTAAGAAACTAAGTGTAAAAGTTGAACATTGATTAATAGTAACTAACTACAATAAAGTCACAAATGGCTAATTTGAGCTCAAATAGAAAAAAATTCAATATTCATTTTGGCCGAACCGCGTAGTTTACTTCAAAATATCCAATATTTTGAAAAAATTTCACTGACTAATAATGTGCTTGAACTTAACGTAAAGTATATTGACCAAAAAAACCATAAAATATAGTACATAATTCACCCTATTACACCTGAAATGTTGGAAGAAGTATAAAGTACAGAGTATTTTATTTTCTTGTTAATTGACATAGTGATGAAAAGAAAATAGTATAGTATCGATTTTATTTTCTATGTCATTGTAATGTGAAATATAAAGACACACTTAAAAAGTTCTTTGTTTTATCGATAATTGCGACAAGAACACAAAGAAGAAGATGGAGACGAAGCTCGTATTGCACTATGCCTTATAAGAATCTCCGATGGTCATAATAAGCACATTGTCACACCCAGGGAGGGTACTCTTGGCACGACCAGCACTTGAAGAACCATTGTGATTCCCCAAGAGAACCATCTAGCCTCATTGTCACATCTTACTCGACAATGGAAGAAATACTCAAATACTGAAGAAATACATCTCTTATAAAATAATCTCAAATGACCAAGTTTGGAAAATGAATGAATGAATAATACTCAGCAGTGCTCTACTCGTAGTCTATGAAGCCTCTACCTCTAAATATGTTGATGGTACCATGATAAGCCATGGCTACCCAACTCAAGGGAAACGGTAATTATCAATGAAAGATGAAAAGAAGGATCCTCCGGGTAGCAATGAGGGCTCACCAACTCTACATGCAAGGGAACTGAACCTTAAAGGTGCACCTGTTGAAGTCCTCTATCACCTATATCTGCATCATTAATGATGCTAGCCCAAATGGGAATCGACACATGAAATATATTGGTATGTAAAACAGCTTAAAGAAATAGATAAAGCTCAGGCTCAAAATAATCAACTCGACTCAAGACTCTACTCATCGACTCATAACTTAACTCTATAAATAATGCAAGTTTAATGTTTAAAATCATGCTTTGAAAAAGTGGTTTAGCTTACATGCAGCTCAGTTTAAAGTATAATATGCTTAGTCAAGGGTTGCTTGGAAGTTTCTCCAACCGACATAACTCCCACCACAGTGAGTTTGGTGATGCACAATGATGTCGATGTTATCGCCGTCATGCCCATCCTAAACTTGCCAAAGTAAAGGATGTCAACCTCTCTCTCTCGGATACAAAGAGAATGTCCATCTTTTGGGACATGAGCAGCCAGAGTTAATTGCACGACTGTCCTACACTGGCAACGTAGTTCTCTGGTGTTATCCTCTCACCCGCTCAGCGCTTTATAGTCCTTCCAAGAGTAAAATATGCTCACTAAAATCAACTCAAGCTCATCTATTTGACTCAACTCAAACAACTCAACTCAATTACTCAATAGCACAGTAACTCAGGATTATCATTCATGCTATGCAACTCAAGACTCCAACTCTCATCATGCTAGACTCTCACTTATATGGTCAGTTGACATCATATCAATTCATGCTCAGCACATAAGAAACATTAGATGCTCATCGCATACATATATGAAACAAGAACACATACTCCTCATACTCAACTTAGAAAATTAGACTCATGATCTCAATTTAGTTAACATAGAGGAAAATATTGCAATTTAGGGATAAGCTATCAAACATACGATTAGTATTTCAACTTCATGGTAACAACAATGCAACTCATCAATTTATTTAAGTATGTTCATGAGGACTCAAAACAAGTGCAAGAATTTTAGAACTTGAAACCACAACATTGCCATTATTCAGCTATTATCTGAAAACTTGACTCAAGTAGACAAAGGGGCGCGTGGATGAACTTTATCCAATCCTCACGTTTGAACTGGAAATCCTCGCTTTTCTCGTTTCTCCGGTGCTCTCAAGACTTCCTAAGTGTGTATTAAGGGTTTATACACTTAGGGTTATGATAAAGGACTTAAATTAAGTCCAAAACATCATGGAAATTAATATGAATGTGTTAGAAAAAGACAAGAATGCCCCTCTTAAAACTGCCTACAGGAACCATGAAACCCTGTCTATGAGCCGTGGTTCCAACTACAGGTCATAGGTGAGGGTGTCCAAGAATTTGGTTACTGAAAATTGACATGGAACTCACGAAACCTCTTCTACGGGGTATACCTTGGATTTACGAGCTATCTAACAACTCATAACTTAAGATCCTGAAAAGTTAATTTTTGAGGAATCAAACTACGGACGATGATCTACGAGACGTGGAAAAATATCCAGTTCGTATGGTGTCTCATGGTTGGGCCTTAGACAAATTTTAGCAAGTCACTTGGACATCTACGAGGCCTCATCTATGGGTCGTAGATGGCCTTTATGGTTTGTTCCAGTGGATTTTCTCAATTTTCTCTATACATCTACTCATACTAGGTGAAAAGAATAAGGGGGTGTTACATTATGACCACAAATAATTAGAATAGTTTGTTTTGGAATCGTGTAATAGCTATAACCAAATTCTTGTGGGAAAGAAGTATTTATAAGCCAAAAAGAAAATAAAAAGTTATCCAGAAATATGAAAAGTAACGCATTTTGCAAAAAAGCATATGTGAGTGAATGCGAATAAATTTTGTTGCCAGTTTTCATTATTTGAATAAAAGCACCTTAACAACTTGAAATAGGTTGTATCATAGATTAGTACTTATGTTGATACATGTAGGAAGCTCAAAAGGTAAAAATAATATTTGGATATGACATCATAAAATATATAAATTCTAGAAAAGTTGTCTTAGTGACTTTATAGCTTATTAAGATTCATTAGTAAATGATTTACATTGATACAAGCTTTATTTAATACAATAAATATTATATTATATTTATATCTACCATAATATTTATTATAATTATTTTTATTTTATATTTAATTATTAAAATAGTTTATAATATTTGAAGTTAGTGTAGGGGTGAAATGGTAATCCAACTTGTCACTTTTAGAGCTTTTCACTTTTAATAATAACTAGTTTCTCGACACGTTCGTTGCACGTGTTTTCCAGTTTAATAGTATAAACTTAAAAAATTAGATGTAATTGCATGTTGCTATTTAGTGAAAAACAAATTAGGTCTCTGGGAAAAAATACAAACATTATTTTTATGAATTTCTTTATCTTTTTCTTAAGATTTTTTTTTTTGGACCTTTCTATCTCTAAATAACATATCAAGAAATAAATGTAATAAAATCAATTGTATGAAAAGAATATTGTCTACATTCATATAGTATTCTGTGTTATAATGTATTAAAACATCAAATTTTCTAGACCTATTATAGATAATCTTAAAAAATTATTTTTTATAAATAATTAATTATTATATCATCAAAAACAAAAATAATTATTATAAGAACGGAGAAAAATCACTACAAAGATAGTTTTGATAATTTTTACTTTTATGTTTATCAAAAAGAAAAATAGGCCTACATTTGATTCTATAATATCTTCTAAATAGTAATTAAGGTATATGAAAAATGAAATATGTTAATTGTTATATATGAGTATAGTAATATAACACAATTACTTGTATAAATTAACAATAACATAAACAATCATGCTAAAACAACATGAAGTAGATCTCATAAATGTTGATAAAAAGGAAGAAAGAATTCATGATAGAGTTAATTACTTGCTCCATCTATAGAACCACATAATATAAATGAATCAACTTATTTTCTTTGTAGTGAAAATATGTGAGATCAAAAATAAATGTCATACACCTAGAACTTACTTTTCTTCCTATTTTTTAGGCCTTTCCTAAAAATGATTTTTGATTTTTTTTTCTCATTTTTGTGTATTGTTTTGTCTTTTTTCTTTTTCAACCTTTTACTAATTTTTTTTGCCTATTATTTTGATTTTTTTTTACTATTTATTTTAGATCAAGTCTATTTTAGTTGAAAAAAGTTCTTCTTATAGGAATTTAATTATAATAAGAAAATTTTTCTCAATTTAACTTTTCTTGTGTTTATTATAATCAATATTTAATATCATTAAAATAATAATATAATAATTGAAGAAAAATGGTGAAAAGATAATTTTATCTAAATTCAAGTTTTTTAATGAAAGGCAAAAAACTGAAACAACATTTCTAAGATCCTGTACACATTTAATATAATATAAATAGATATAGACATAGTTAGATAGATAGATAGATTAGACTATCATCCGCCTTTGTTATTGTTTTTGAATTGTTCAGTTTGGGCTGACTCACCTTGGTGGGCTAGGTGAGTGTCATCACCCTCCAATTTTGAGTTGTGATAATCTATCAAGAGGCTAATATGAGATAATTTTATCACTAAATCAGTAACTAAAATTACAATTAAGTTGTATAATTTACATCATAATTAGCAATAAACATGCAAAAAAAAAAAACATTACAACCTAAATACTTATTTTGAATATGTCTATTAGCAGACCCTGAGTAACCTGTGCAAATATGCTATTTTAAAATTTTATTTTCCATACGATTATATGTATTGCCCTACAGTTTTTCAAGTATGCACATACTAAAACCTATACATGATTGTTAAAAAGTGTAGCATTAACTTTTGTGTCATGTTACAAAAATTAAACATTAGTTAACGACTACAATATATGTGTAATGTTAAAATATTAAAAAAATAAAGAAAAAAACTATTACCTCTTCTTCGACAAATGTTAACGTCTTTCAAGTGCCTTCATTGATGCCCCTTTTGTATTGTTTTTAATGGTCCATTGCTAATAAGTAAGACTCTTATTATCTAGTAAGAATCATATCTATTTAAGGTATTAATTGTGACAACTTCATTGATCAAGTCTTTCTCAGAATCCATTGCAAGATTGTCTAAAATAAGTCGTTGGAAAAAAATAAGAATAATATATGAATTTATAACATAAAAAAAGTTATAAGTTGAAGAAGTATTACCTTACTTGAGATATTATTGCACGTGAATAAATGGAGATGTTAAAAATAAAATAATAGAAATTTTTAATAACAAACATTTATACTAAACTAATTAAATGAATGCCATAATATAATTCAAATAAAGCAAGTTAAACTGACATAACAATTAATATTATCTTTTTAAATTCAAAAAGTGTCACGACCCCACCCCGGGGCCGTGACTCATGCCGATTAGGCACCATTACAGATACAAAAGCACAAAATACTTCTT
>JAPFFP010044134.1:0-12651 GCA_026153255.1 Solanum medicagineum
TAAGCCTTTCCTTGAGTGGGAAATTTATAATGTGGTAGTTAAGGGTAGATTCTTTTCTTGTCTTAAAGCCCAAAAATTAATTTTGAAGGGTTGCATTTACCATGTTGTGGGGGTTAGGGATGTTGAATCTAAAGTCCTCCTTATTGAGTCGGTTCCGGTGGTCAACATGTTTCTTGATGTCTTTCCCGATTAGTTCTTCATTGTTCCTCCTGAAAGGAAAATAGACTTTGGTATAGACCTCCTTCTTAATACACAATCTATTTCTATTCTCCCTTATCGTATGGCCCTTGTGGAATTAAAGGAGTTGAAGGATCAATCGAAGGATTTGTTGGAAAAGTGTTTCATAAGGGCTAGTAAGTCACCTTGGGGTGCACTGGTGTTATTTGTAAAGAAGAAGGATGGTTCCCTTAGAATATGCATTGATTACCGGCAACTTAATCTAGTCACCATAAAGAACAAGTATCCTCTACCAAGGATAGATGACCTATTTGATCAACTACAAGGGGCTAATCACTTTTCTAAGATTGATCTTCGATCCGAATACCACCAAGTGAGAGTGAGGGAGTGTGATATTCCCAAGATAACTTTTTGGACTAGGTATTGGCATTTTGAATTTGTGGTGATGTCCTGTGGCTTGACTAATACATCAGCAATATTTATATATCTTATGAATAGGTTCTTTAAACATTACCTTGATACGATTGTGGTGGTCTTCATTGATGATATATTGATCTATTCCCGGAGTGAAGAAGAACATGTGAATTATTTTAGGGTAGTGCTGCAAATCTTGAGGGATGAGAAGTTATATGCTAAATATGAAAAATATGAATTTTGGTTGAAAGAAGTTGCATTTTTAGGTATGTGGTGTCAGGTGATGGCATTAAGGTGGATCCTATGGAGATGGAGGTGATAAGAAATTGGCTTAGGCCCTTAACTCCGACAGATATTAGGAGGTTCTTAGGTTTAGCAGGTTACTACAGGAGGTTTGTGAATAGTTTCTCTTCGATTGTTTCTCCTATAACTAAGTTGACTCAAAAGAAGGAAAAATTTGTTTGCACCGATGAATATGAAAAGAGTTTTCAAACCTTGAAGACAAGATTATTTCTGCTCCTATTTGGCCTTACTGGAAGGGTTAGAAGGGTTTGTGGTTTATTGTGATGCTTCAAGAATTGATTTGGGGTGTGTGTTGATGCAACAGGGAAAGGTTATACAATATGCCTCTAGGCAATGTAAGGTGCATGAGAGAAATATCCCACTCATGATATTGATTTGGCAGTCGTGGTGTTTGCTTTGAAATTTTAGCGTCATTTATTATATAGGGTTCATGTTGATGTTCTTAGCCACCACAAGAGTCTCCAATAAGTCTTCAAACAGAAAGATCTTAACTTGAGGCAAAGAAGGTGGTTATAACTCCTTAAGCATTATGATGTGAGTTTGCACTATCATCCCAGCAAAGCTAATGTTGTGGTCGATGTTCTAAGTAGTGTGTTCATAGGTAGCCTAGATCATATGGATATTGGTAATAATGAGGTGGCTAGAGAGGTTCACCGATCGTCTAGTTTAGGGGTTAGGTTGAATGAAGGTAAAAATGGTGGTGTGGTGGTTGTTGATGGTTCCAAATATTCTTTGATAGAGGAAGTCTAGCTAAAACAGTACCTTGACCTCGCCTTGCTAAAGTTGGCAGTTTTGGAGAAAGATGGTAAAGTGGAGGTTTTCTCCCAAGGGGGAGATGGTGTCCTTAGGTACCAAGGTAGGTTGTGTGTGCCTAATGTTGATGACTTGAGGGAGTTGATTTTGCAAGAGGCTCATTATTCACTCTATTCTATTCACCCCAGTTCCACAAAATTGTATAGAGATTTGAGAGAGGTTATTGGTGGGGTGGTACGAAGAGAGATATTGCCAAATTTTTAGCAAGGTGTCACAATTGTCAACAAGTGAAAGCCGAACATCAAAGGTTGGGTGGCCTAGCCCAAGACATAGAAATTCCTACTTGCAAGTGGGAAGAGATCAACATGGATTTTATGGTTAGTTTTCCCAAGATTATGAAACACTTTGATTCTATTTGGGTTATTGTTGATAGGATGATAAAGTTGGCTCACTTTCTACCGGTTAAGACAACTTATGGTGCCGAAGATTATGTCAAATTGTATATTCATGAGTTGGTTAGATTGCATGGGTGCCATTGTCTATTATTTCAAATCGTGGTGCTCAATTCATTTCACATTTTTGGAGATCCTTCCAAAAGGGTCTTGGTACCAAGGTCAAACTTAGCACGGCTTTTCATCCTCAAATAAATGGCCTAGCCGAAAGGACTATCCAAACTCTTGAGGATATGCTTAGGGCTTGTCTTTTGGAGTTTAAAGGTAGTTGGGATGAATATCTTCCACTTATAGAGTTTGCTTACAACAAGAGCTACCACTCTAGTATTGGCATGGCTCCCTTTGAAGCTCTTTATAGTAGGCATTGTCGATCCCCGGTTGGGTGGTTTGATGTGGAAGAGATAGCTATGTTAGGCTCAAATTTGGAGAAGGTGAGGTTGATAAGCGAAAGGGATGGCTCAAAGTAGACAAAAGTCCTACTCCGATGTGACAAGAAGAAATCTAGAGTTTAAGGTCGGTGATTGTGTTTACTTAAAGGTCTCACCCATGAAGGGTGTGGTCCAATTTTGCAAGTAAGGTAAATTGAGCCCAATGTTTGTGGGTCTTTATATGATTTTAAGGAGAATTGGTAAGGTTGCCTATGAATTGGAGTTTCCTACAAAGATGAATGTGATTCATCCAGTCTTCCATGTGTCTATTTGAGGAGATGTGTTGGTGACCTAAGTGCAATAGTGCACATAAAATTTGTGGGTGTTGTGGAGGATAATTTGACCTATGAGGAGTTGCCAGTGGAGATATTGGATAAGAAAGTGAAAAGCTTGAGGAATAAAGATGTAGCATCCGGCAAGGTTCTTTGGAGGAATCAACGAGTTCAAAAGGCCACATGGGAAGCCAAAGCAAACATGAAAAAGCGATACCCATAAACTTTCCACTCTACTCAAGCCGAAGGCAATAACTTGATTCCCATCTATGATTTCAAGCCTTAAGTTTCAACCCTCATGTCATTTTGCATGCATTCATGTTCATGGTAACCCATTTATGGTGATTTTTGACATTCATGTTAAGACTTTTTGAAAATGATGTCTAAGTGCTATTGTTAAATTCACGTCGGGCTGAAAACTTCATAACTACTTCTCTTTCATGTGTTTCTTTGACATTTATGGATGAATGTTCCCAAGAGGGAGATATTGAAAAGCCCCTCAAGTGCTTCGGAATGCCTCATAATTTACATATATCTCAATATTCGTGCGTAATTTTGAAAATTCGATGTCATATTCTCGATAAGGGGATAAACTTTAATGGGAAATGGATATAATCCAAATTTTAGAAGACCCGTAGCGAAAAATAATTTGTTCTAATTTTCGAATTTCCAGTGTTTGTCCGCGCTAAGGCCGCAACGTGCATGGGGCACAGACTAGTGTAAATTGTGATCCGCGTCTAGTCCGCATTGCGCAAAGGGCGCGGACCAAGTTAAATTTTTCTTAGTTTTCTTATTTCGTCCAAGGGCATTGGGTTAATAGCCTAGTACCGATTTAAACATGAAATCCTCCCTACTTAGCCATATTTCAACTCTATATCTCACAAAAATCCTCTCTAAAACCTCCCCAAGACTTTACCTAATCTCTCATTTAAATTCAAGGATTTCAAGCTCAATTTTGGAACTCAAGAATCCATCTCAAGTTTCAAGTTTCCCTCAACTCCATCTCAATAAATCCAAGTTTGAGGTATGTGGGTCTTCATCCATGGGTCCTTTCACCCATGGAGCCCAACCCTATCTTTTATGAAAAATTGCATGCTTTCAAGTTATATTACTTATGGGTATCTTCTATTATGAAATATGAGCATATATTATGTTGGGGTTTTATTAAATATTGAGATTATGCATGAATATCTATTTTAAGCTTACTTTATGACTTGATTTATATCTATTGAGATTATGCATGAATATCTATTTTAAGCTTACTTTATGACTTGATTTATATCTATTGAGATTATGCATGATTTGAACTATGAAAATTATTAAGTATGATGAACTTTTGAGATGGATTTCATGATACCAATTTTTGGGGTTTTATTATAATGTTGGTGGGTTGATTTTGAATTGATTTTACTCATCTTGTTATACTCTTGAGTTGCATGATTTGAACAAGTCTCATGAACCCACCATGTGTTTGATGAAATTACATGACAAGAATTCTCAACTTGTTGATGAACTATTACACGATTTACAAGTCAAGTGACTTCTTGATGATTAAGGGATTTCAAGCACTTTTTTAATTCATGAAAGGTATCCATGATTTTACAATTATCAAGTTGAGCCCTATTTCAAGATTTTTACCTCTTGTGAGCTGTTTCATGTTAAAGCAAGGGTTCATGTATGATTATTATCTACTCTCATGTTCAAGTTAGGTTCACCAGTAGAGATCAAGCATGTTATGAGCTACTCAAGTCATGTTATCATGTTTCTTACAAGTTATTAGAGTGGAACGACCCAAGTCTAGGGCTTAGACATGACCAGCGAATGGGGAATGCGAAGGAACCACCAAACAAGCCTCATAGCATATCATTACACATCCATGGTCGCGGAAACAATTAAATGACATTTGAAGAATGGAAATAAGGGCAAAAAAGGCTAGGGAGATCTTGTCGTAACATAGGGTCAAGAGATATTAGAATCAACTAATAGCATAAATACATAGCTTTGTCCAACAACACCTCTACTATATAGATAATGGTGGGGCCAAGATATACAACCGGTTTCACCCTCATAGTCATAAGTATATGATAAAGTAAAGGGATTCTTAATACATAGTGTGACAGAATTAGTACTTGTCCCCGGAATGGAGGACTCACCAAAGGGTAACTAGAACAATCCATCTAGCCACAAGAAGAATCATTAGGAGCTCTGGTCCTTACATGGTGATACCATGTAGGTAAGAGTATGCATTAGTACGTTTGAATTTACTAAGTATGTGGGATGAAATGCAACAATAGATACGCATCATAATACAAAATGCATAACGATAGGCAATAGACATAATATAGCAATATGACATGTATCATCAATGTATAAGTAAAACATTTTTAAATAAATCATGCTCATATAAAATATCATATGTGAAAATAAGAGCAAGCTAGCTTTATAAGGTACAAACCCCTTGGTAGGTTGGTGATGTTGCCACCCCATCACCTAGGTGGAGATGAGTATTAACCCTCATTCTAGGTTGATGACGATGCCACCCCGTCACCCTGGTGGAGATGAGTATTAACCCTCATTTTATGTTACCCGGGCTCTTGTCCCCCAGGTCGGGCATGGTCTATGCAACACTTTATATAGGATTCATCATAAGCTTTAATGCAATACCTTATCTAGGAGTAATCATGTACATAAGCTCATTTCATCATCATAACATCATTCATATCATACATCATGCTTTGGACCTTCAATTCCTCAAGAAACCATAACAGGACATTTTACCACACACCCTGGGGTGTGTAATAGGGGGTAAAAGAGAATGCAATTTAGAGATGAAATCATGTAGGAAAATCAGTGTAAAACCTTTAATCAAGACTTTGCAACACCTCCAAGACATTTATATCAAAACCCCACATCAAATGCAACATTGGATTCATGATTTGAAGCTCAAAACATGCTAAAACAACCATACTTTCATGAACTAAAATCACTGTACAGTAAATTTCTCAATACACAAGACCCACATGTAAAATCAACTTTAAATCATTCAATATTAAGTAAAAGAGGATTTAGGCACCATGGGTGGAAGGACCTAATGGTTCAACACCACATACCTTAGATTTGGAGAGGTTCTCGAAGAAGACTTTAATGGAGACTTGAAGCTTGAATGAGGTCCTTGATGAAATCCTTAAGATTGGTCTTGAGTTTGGGACTTGAATTTAGGGAGAAATTTGAGTCTAAGTGTTTGAGAGGATATTAGGGAATGTTGAGGGTGATATGAGAGTGAAATAAGGCTAGGTATAGGTAAAAACACATATGGGAAGTCTTGGACTGAAATTAAAAAAAAACAGGGGCAAAATAACACAGGTCTGCGTCGTACAGGTGACTCGGATGCTCACTGGAAATCTGCATTTTCTGCACGAACGAGGTTTACAAAAATGGGCATAAATCCTTCATCCGGACTCGGAATAAGGTGAAACAAAATGCATTGGAAAGCTAATTCAAAGTGTTTTAAGTTGGTAGGTTATGAGCCACTCAATAGTTTGTGTGATAAGAGATATTTCCCCTTCAAAGTTGACCCTCCTAAATAGCATTTATTGCGATTTTTGAATTTCGATACGGTTGCTCTAAAATTCGGGTTAGACCCATTTTCCACTCAATTTGACCCCCTAAACAATAATATGAAGTTGAATTTTTGAAATAATGAACATATATTTGGATATATGAAAATTATGATTCCGGTCACTTCTGAGGCACATTTTTGGGCACTTTTTGGGGCGTTACAATATTTCTCCCTTGTGAACATTCGTCCCCTAATGTAAAAGAGACACACATGACAAGAGTAATCATAAAAAAATCAACCCCAACAAGAATGAAACATTATGTTTAAAACATCATTTTCAAAATCTCAGCATAAGTGCAAAATCATCTTAAACTTGCCAACTTAAACATGAATGCATATGAATGGCATAGGGGTTGAAATGCAAGAGTTGAAATCATAAAAAGGACTTGACGTGTTATCATGATCTTGAATAGAATGAAAGAGATAAATATATTGCTCCTCCATGCCCGCTCTGGCTCCCCGAGAGACATATATGAATAGACGACTCTCCCCAAAGGGCCTTGAAGAACACTACATCATTATCAATCAACTTCTCCGCTCATCCATCCAACAACCCCACCAGGACCTTCTCTTAAGCCAACTTACCCTCCTTAACACCCACAACCTCAAAGTGTTCTATAACACTAAAGTCACCGACACATTACATCCACCTAGAAGCATGAAGAATCGGACGAACCATATATACATCCATAGGCAATTCCCAAACTTATGTAACCTTATCAACCTCCCTCTACACTCTATAGGGATACACAATCCTCAACTCAATTGTCAATCTTAAATACAACTAACCCACTTGGTACCATAGCCACTATCTCCCCCTTGGGAGTCAACCTACGCTCTATCATTCCCTTACCCAAAACTTCCAACTCTAATAGGGCAAAATCAAGGCCTTGTGTCACGCCCAAAGTCTCGTTAAGGTGGACGGAAACCCATTGCCGATAAGTCTTGGGAGAAACAACCTGTATCCATGCGCTTTCTATACATAATATAAGGTATTTCTACATTCAACAGGCCTTTAAGAAAGTAAACAGTAATAACAAGAGAAAAGGAAATGCATATGGCTAGGCCATTGGGGCCACATTGTCTAAAGTATGAGACATGACCACACTTTAATTTACATAGTCTACAAAGTCTCTAGATAAGGAAAAGTATCTGATAAGGGTCGGGAAAAGCCCCGCCTCAACTAACTATACAATACAAAAATAGAAGCTTTAGACGCACAAAGCTCCAAAGCAACCTGGAGCTTGGTAACAACAGCTGGATATTCTGTACACCTACTAGGAAGAGCTACTAGCACCTGTACCTACAGTATGAGATGCAGTTCCCCCATAAGGGATGTCAGCACGAGATAATGTACTGAATATGTAAGGCAGGAAATATTGTATATGAAGTAACAACTCAAATGAAACTATGCACTGGTGTAGGATAAGAGACCACCTTTAGTTGTACTATGGGATCATGTACTTTATGTTCTTTTATTACTTTAGCTTTACTGTATAATCTGTGAAAAGCATGTACCACAAATGACCAGCTAATCAGTGGTAAATCTTTATCGGGATCGGCCTGGCTAGCCTTTTTGTTTAATCCCTAGGGCTACCCCCTATGATATGATCGACCCTAGCTAGGTGATTCTTCCACCCCTCGGGTTATCACACATCAATAAGCAATATACTTTACCTTTCAATTACCTTTGAGATTATTCTTTTGGTGGTCACAATATTGGAGCTGTAGGACTGTAGATATAGCATATGATATGTAGATAATCATACAAGACAATATGACAATGAAAAGAGTATGTTACACAAATAATGAAATGCGTATGAGATGAAGCACCTTGTGAACTTTATTTAGCAACAAGAGCCCATGTAACTTAGTATCCACGTATGTATGCAGATTTGAATGTGACTATGTATGGGAGAATATGAACATGTGAAAGAGTAGAGACACGGTTAATAGTTGTGTCAGAGTTGGTAAGTGCCTTTATCGGCCATGGAAGAATCTAGATTTCATGCCAAGTAATATGAAATGCAGTAGCCTTACATAACTCGTTGTACGACCTCGCTATTACCTCGAGATAACCTTCCCTTCCTCCAAATATTTGTCTACAATAGTAGGTGATAAAAACTAGCATTAGCAACCAGTAGATACATCTTAGCAGTCCAATCTCAAAAAAAAACAACACACGGGCAGCAAGCATATAATTATAAACCCGAGCGTACTCTTTCAACCTTTCCGCCTCTAATCATATTTTATAATACACATTCTCATATACATACCATGTTCAGCCTATTTTAGTGCCATAACAGTATTACAATAGCCCACAAAGCACAACACATAACAATTCTACACAATATACAAACAAGCGGCATAACTTTACATCCCTTCGCTACATTTGGACGTCAACAATTCCAAACCTGTTCCAACTTTAACAAAATAGTCCCCACCATATATACACATAAAAACAGTCCTGAAATAGTGCAAAAATAGTTCTAAAGTATATAGAGAACGTGAAACAACAATCTCCATTATTAGCCCACAAGTTCCTATTAAGAGCACAATTACGACATCGTACAACAACTCATTTTCGCGGACTGTAAAAGTGGTCAAGCAACCTGGTTAAATCATTAACAAACTAAACCTTGTTAAAAACATAAGTCTTACTTCATAATCCAGCCAACCAAAAAGAGAACAACCTCTAAATCAACAAGGGAAGTGCACAAAAATCCTTAGGACACATGCTGTCCAAAAATTTCAGCATAAAAATGACCATCCTAGTCTCTTGTTTTTTCATAACAAAAACATACTAAACACATAAGGATTCTTACTTACCTTTACCCTCAAGGTGTAAGGCTTCTCCAAAAACCCTATAAGTCTCCTTGTAACTGTTTTGCAAAGATAAGAAGGTGTAGAGAGAAAGCTTGTGAAAGCTGATTTGTTTTTTTTACAAGTTAAGAATGACTTAAAGGTGCTACTTGTAAAAGTTTTTAAAGGAGCCTTTGTCCAACTTTCTTGTGTAGTTTAAGCCTTATATTTTCAAGGTAGATGCAGCAGCTTGACCCTTTCACTTGGGCCTAATTGGGTTTCAAAGTTGATTGGCCTTGGCTACCCATTTTTCTAATTTCTCTTCACTTAGTTTGGGCCCAAATAGTCAAGTAGGTTGTGGGCTAAAGTTACATTCTTAAACACAGACTTTATCCATAATTGGACTTGGACGAATTTGACGTCGGGCCTCGTCTCCGTCTAGCTGGCAAGTTTAAGCTAACCAAGTAAGTGACTCACCTGCAAGCTTCCTAAGTCGTACAAGCACCTTAATTCTCTCACTTTGTTTAGGGTCGTGATCTCCTCAATTTGACATAAACATGTATACAATCGACCCTCTTAAACGTTAGACGCGCATATCACCCTCTAACATGAGATTCAAGCACTTTTAAAAATGGGGCTAATTTGACCAAACCATATTATGTTTCATTTGCATAGAACTAGTACATGTAAGATGTGGGGTGTTACATCCTCCCCCCTAGGAACACTCATCCTCGAATGTTAGCACAATTAGATAGCTTAACCAAGTTAAAATCTTTACTTAGACAAACTTTTGACAACACACTAAGTATTCAATCACACGTACATATTAGTGTCCCAACTCTGCATATTGGACTTCCTCTTTAGCATCAAATAAGTAAGGGCATTTTGATTTCATCGGGTCCTCAGCCTTCTATGTTATCTCTTCTGCTTGTTGGTTTCTCCAGAGTATTTTTACTGAAGCTATTTCTTTATTTCTTAGCTTCTTAACTTGACGATCTAGAATAGCAATAGGTACCTCTTTAGAGGTGAGATCTTCTTAACTTGCACATTTTCAATAGGAGTGATACGGGATAGGTCACCTATGCATTTTCGAAGCATTGAGACATGAAAAACTGGATGAACCATGAAAGCTCTTGGGGTAGCTCTAAATCATATGCAGTTTGCCCAAACTTCTTAATAATTTTATATGGCCCTATGTAACGTGGGCTCAATTTCCCTTTCTTATTAAATTTCATAACCCCTTTCATTTGAGACACCTTTAAAAATACCCAATTCCCTACTGAAAATTCTAGTCCTCTCCTTCTAGCATTCGCATATGATTTGTGACGACTTTGGGCTCTTTCTAGCCGCTGCTATATTACCCTGACTTTTTCCATGGCTTGTTGTACTAGATCTGGCCTAAGCAAGGTGGTTTCACCCACTTAAACTGTCCAATTGGTGATCCACATTTCCATCCATATAAAGCTTCGTAAGGTGCCATCTTATTGCTTGAATGGAAACTATTATTATAGGAAAATTCAATAAGTGGTAAATGGTCCACCCAACTACCATTAAAGTCCAATGCACAAGCTCACAACATATCTTCAAGTGTTTGAATAGTGTGCTCGGCTTGACCGTCCGTCTGAGGGTGGAATGTCATACTCAAATTCACTTTTGACCCTAAACTCCTTTAGAAGGACTTCCAAAATTTTTCTGTGAACTGAGCTCCTCGATCAGATATAATGGAGATTGGGACTTCATATAGCCTGACTATCTCTTTGAGGTATATCTTGGCATACTCAGCTGTATAATCACTCCTAACTGGAAAGAAATGTGCTGAACTTGTGAATTTGTCAACTATTACCCATATGGAGTCGAACTTCTGAAATGAGCGAGGCAACCCAGTAACAAAATCCATGTTTATCATATCCCACTTCTATGTTGGAAGCTCTATACACTGCATATAACCTCCCAGCTTTTGGTGCTCTACTTTAACTTGTTGAAAATTTGGACATTGAGCCACAAATTCTGCAAGGTCTTTTTTCATGCCTCCCCACTAAAAAATTCCCTTTAGGTCATGATACATCTTAGTTGATCCTGGATGGATGGAATATCTAGAATGATGGGCTTCTTCCGTTATCCTCTTTCTTAGTCCATTAATATCAGGCACACATAATCTATTTTGGCGATAAAGTGCTCCATTTGGTGCAAAGTCAAAGCCCTTAATTGTACCTTGACTCACCTTGTCTTTAAGTCATTGTAAAACAAGATCCTAGAACTGTTTTTCTTTCACCTCCATTACTAATGAAGACCCTGCTGCATTAGGTACAACAACCCCTTCCTTGGGGGTTTCAAGAAGGCGAACTCCCAAACTAGCTAGTTGAAATAGATCCTTAGCCACTCCTTGACTTACCATGGCCGGATCACTAGTATTCATGATTTCCTTATGACTCAGAGCATTGGCTACCACATTTTCCTTCCCCGGATGGTATAGTATATCAATGTTATAATCCTTTATTAGCTCTAGCCATCTCCTCTGTCTTTAATTTAGGTCTTTCTGGTTAACAATGTACTGCAAACTCTTATGATTAGTATATATGTCAACGTGAACCCAATACAAATAGTGGCACCATATTTTCATAGCAAACACAGCCGCTGCTAGCTCAAGATCATGTGTTGGATAGTTTTTCTCATATGGTCATAGTTGTCTTGAGGCATAACCAATTACCCTACCATGCTGTTTAAGTACACACCCTAAGCCAACTCCTGAAGCATCGCAATACACTGCATACCCCTTAGTGCCTTCTAGAAGTACCAGCACAAGTGCAAAAGTTAGCTTATTTTTCAGCTCCTGGAGGTTCCTTTCATTTGCATCATTCCATTCAAACTTGGTTGCCTTATGTGTCAACTTTGTTAGAGGTGCAGAAACTGTGAAAAACGTACAACAAACCTTCTGTACTAACCTTCCAACCTTAGGAAGCTCCAAACTTCCGTAGGAGTCGTTAGCCTTTGCCAATCTTTCACAGCCTCTATCTTTTGTGAATCAACCCTTATTCCCTCAGCGGACACAATATGACCCAAGAATGCAACTGATTTTAGCCAAAATTCATGTTTAGATAACTTGGCATACAACTGTCTATCACGAAGAACCTGTAACACCTGTCGTAAGTGATTTGCGTGGTTCTCTTCTTCTCTTGAATATACAAAAATGTCATCTATAAATACTATCATGAATACATCCAAGAATGGCTTGAATACCCTATTCACCAGATCCATAAAAACTGCTGGTGCATTTGTTAGCTCGAATGACATAACAAGAAATTCAAAGTGACCATAGTGTGTCCTGAAAGCAGTCTTAGTATATCCTTCTCCTTTACTCTCACTTGGTGATACCCTGATCTCAAATCAATTTTTGAAAAGCATTTGGCACCCTGTAACTGATCAAATAAATC
>JAPFFP010044135.1:0-12651 GCA_026153255.1 Solanum medicagineum
CCTCCCCTCACCCTGCAATGAGCGGGAGCCTTTTGAGGCACTGGGGTATGTTGATGTTGATGATGCATTTTTAGGTGCCAACAACACTTTGCCAGTTATAGTTGTTGCGGACATGAATGATGAACAAGTGAATGCCTTTGTCATGGTGCTTAAATAGTTCAAGAAGGCCATTGCATGGACGATTACAAATATCATTAGTATCCCTCTCGGGATATATACACATAAAATCTAGTTGCTCAAGGACTACAAGAGGACCAAAGGCGTCTCAGCCCCTCTATGCAAGAGGTCTGCACAAAGAAATCTTTAAGTGTTTGGATGCAGGAGTGATCTATCCGATTGCCGACAGTGAATGGGTGATCCTTGTTCAGTGTGTTCCAATGAAAAGTGGTATCACTGTGGTCCTAAATGCTAACAACAAGTTGATTCCTATGTATCCAGTCACTGGATAGAGAGTTTGCATGGACTACAGGAAGCTCAATGCATCGATAGAAAAAGATCACTTTCCTATGTTGTTCATGGATCAGATGCTAGACCGATAGGTTGGAAAGGGCTAGTATTGCTTTCTGGATAGGTATTTAGGCTACAACTAGATCACCATTGCTCTAGAAGATCAGGAGAATATGGCTTTCACATGCCCTTATGACACCTTTGCATTCAAGAGGATGTCATTCGGGTTATGTAATCTCCAGCAACATTCCAAAGATGCATGATGTATATATCTTCTCAAATAAGGTAGATGACACTATTAAAGTCTTCATAGACGTCTTTAGTTTAGTTGGGGACTCATTTGAGGGGTGCTTGAAGCACTTGCATATTGTTCTAAGAAGCTATGAGGAATGCCACTGGTGCTGAATTGGGAAAAGTGTCACATCATGGTGAAGGAGGCATTGTGGTTGGGCATAAAATCTCCATCAAGGGAATCAAAGTTGATAGAGCTAAAGTGGAAGTGGTTGAGAAGATTTCCCTACCCATCTCAGTGAATGTGAGGAGCTTCCTAGGGCCTATAGGGTTCTACCGGCGTTTCATAAAGACTTCTCTAAAATTACACATCGATTGTACAAATTGCTTGAGAAGGATGCTAAATTTGTGTTTGATGATGCATGCCTGAAAGCCTTTGAATGATTGAAGCAGAAACTGATTTCAGCCCCTATCATTGTAGCTCCAAACCAGTTAAAGCCTTTTGAAATCATGTGTGATACAAGCGGGGTTTGCTAGGTGTAGTATTGGGATGGCACCAAGAGAAGATATTGCATCTTATATACTGCGCTAGCAAAGCCCTAAGTACAGCCCATAAGAACTACACTATCACCTGAACAGGAGTTACTTGTAGTGGTCTTTGAGTTCGAAAAATTCAGGTCATATCTATTGGGGACCAAAGTTCTGGTTCACATAGACCACTCAGCACTACGGACCTGATAGCAAAGAAAGATGCAAAACCAAGGTTGACGAGATAGGTACTTCTTCTTCAAGAATTTGATATCAACATCATCAATAGAAAAAAGACCAAAAATCAGGTGGCAGATCATCTTTCCAGGTTAGAAGATGGAGCCATGGCAAAGCTTGATGATGAATTGTAGATCGATGACTCATTCCTAGATGAGAGGGTGTTAGCAGCCTCCTATGATTTAATATCATGGTTTGCAGACTGTGCAAACTACTTGGTTAGTGATATTGTGCCACTTAGCCTAAATACCCACCAACACTGCAAGTGCATGTCTGATGTGAAGAAATTCTTTTGGGATGATCTACATTTGTTTCATGTATGTGCAGACGGGATTATTCATCGTTGTGTTCCTAAGGTCAAGATGATAAATATCCTCGAGGCATGTCATTTGTCGCTAGTTGATAGGCATCATAGTGGAGTCCAGACAACACATAAGATATTATAGTATGGTCACTATTGGCCTACAATCCACTAGGATGCTCACGACTATGCCAAAGCATGTGATAAGTTCCAGAGAGAAGGTGGTGTATCCCGCAAGCATGAGCTCCCTCGAAACCCCATTATGGTGATTGAGTTATTTGATGTGTGGGGAAATAAACTTCGTGGGTCCCTTTCTTAGCTCACATGGAAACAAATACATCTTGGCTATTGTGGATTATGTATCAAAATTGATGGAGGCAGTTGCTTTGGAACGACCCCAAAAAATGCCCGAAAATATGCCTCGGAAATGCCCATAATCATAATTTTCATATATCTCAAATTTCGTGCGTGATATAAAAAATCCAACATCATATTCTTGTTCAGGGGAAAACGTTGAGTGCGGAAGGGGTATAACTAGAATTTTAGAGGACCCGTAGAGAAAAATGAATTTTGCCAAGTCTGCAATTCCAATAGCAGTCTGCAACTGCTCCGCGATGCGGACCTGTCGCAAAGTAGTGTATTTTGTTACCAGTCTTTCAAATCTGAGTCCAAGGCTTTGGGGTCTTAGTCCTAAGCCTCCCTAGGCGTAAAAACACATATACTTAATCATTTGTTAACCTCATTTCATACAAGACATTTCCCAAAATCTTCTTAAACACTTAGACAAATATTTCACTCAGAATCAAGGGTCCTAAACTCAATCCGGATCTTAAGGAATTCACATTCACTCAAACTTCAAGTCTCCATTCAAATCTTCTTCAAGAAATTCTCCAAAGTTAAGGTATGTGGGTTTCAACCATTGGGTCCTTTCCCCCATGGTACCTAATTCCTTTTTACCTAAAATGCATGTTTCTAAGTTGATTTACTTATGGGTATTACTCACAATAAATTTTACTATAAACTATGTTGGAATTTCATGAACTTATGACTGTTTAAGCAGATTTTGAGCTATGAATCTATAATCTATTGTAGTTTTTCATGGAGGATTTTGATGTATCTTGCATGAGGGTATTACCAAGTGTTGGTGGGTGATTTTACATTGAGTTTTCTTGCATGATTTCACTCTTGAATTGCATAATCTTACACTAGCATTACATACCCGCCAAGTGTTTAATAAAATGTTTGATTTTGGATTCTTGAGTAATTGATGATCCATTGCATGGCCTATGATTTGAATGATTTTATGAGGATGAAAGGAATGTTTATATGAGTTGTTTCCATGAAAAGTACTTAGAGTATTGTAAGTTTACCATGCCTAGTTGAGGAGGTGATGCCTTAATTACCATGGACGGTAGGGTGAGACAACCATCAACCAATTGAGGGGTTCATACCCAATCACCATGGGTGGTAGGGTGAGACAACTATCAACCAATTGAAGGATTGATACCTCAATCACCATATGTGGTAGGGTGAGATAACCATCAATCAATTGAGGGGTTGATACCTCAATCACTATAGATGGTAGGATAAGACAACTATCAACCAATTAACGGTTGATACCTCAATAACCATGGATGGTAGGTTGTGACAATCCATCATAATGTTAGTATCTTCTCACATATTTAATAAGATATATATAAGCATGTTTTACTTCAAGCATCATTCATACATGTCATATTGTTATTATGCAATCCATTGCTTATGATATTGCATTTTGCCTATGTTACCTATCTTTTGTTGCATTGCATCTTACATATTTGGTAAACGTACTAACGCATACTCTATGCCTACATGATGTAACCATGTAGGAACTGGAGCCCCACTTGATCATCCTCCTCCTCCACGTGACTAGTACGTTTTCTATCAAAGCAAGTTGGTAAATCCTCAATTCCGAGGACATACTTCTCTCGATTTATGCTTTGTATTGACTCTTCTTATGTTAGAAACTTATGATTATGAGGGTGAGCCCGGAGATTGTCTTGTCCCCTGCTCTTATCTATGTATTAGAGGTGTTGTTGGAACCTTATGATATGTTAATGCTATACTATTGGCATGTTATGTTTCTATGGTATCAAAGATGTACCTTTGCCGTATATCCCCCTTTTTCTACCTATTGTTGTTGTATAATTGCTTTCGCGACCAAGGATGTATAATGATATGCTAATAGGCTTGTTGGGGTCCCTTCGGGTTCCCCATTCGCGTGTCATGTCTAGGCCCTAAGTTTGGGTCGTGACGAACTTGGTATCAAAGCACTAGGTTGCTAATGGTCCTCGGCATCGAACACACCGCGTCGATTAGAGTCATATTCATGGTTGTGTTGTGCACCACGAGTAAGAGTAAGAGGCTATGAGACGTTTTAGGAAATGTTTCCCTTCTTCTTTATCTATGTCGTGCTATAGAAGTTAGGTAAGGTTTCCCCTCTAACAAATGTTCTTTGCCAACTTTAGAATATTCCTAACACAAGAGGAAGAAGATCCTGCACTGCCGAAGAACAATCGGCTCATGGAGAGCACCGGGATGCACTCACCTTGCTAGCTCAAGCCATGTCTAATCAAGTAAATCAAGGGGCACAAGCCCCTCATGCTCCTACTTTGGCATCTCGGGTGAGAGTCTTTATAAGGATAAATCCAACAGAGTTCAATGGGTCTAAAATGGATGAGGACCCTCAAGAATTCGTTGATGAGGTGTACAAGGTGTTGTATATCATAGGTGTTAGGTCGGAAGAGAAGGCAGAGTTGGTAGCTTACCAACTCAAAGGGGTGGCCCAAATATTATTTACCCAATGGAAGGTGGAGAAGGGTAACAACAATGTGATTCTATGGGAGTAATTTAAGGCGGCATTTCTCAACCGGTTCTTCCCTCTTGAGCTTAGGGAGGCCAAAATGATGGAGTTCGTGAATTTGTAGCAAGGGTCAATGAGTGTGAGGGAGTATGCCCTGAAGTTCAACTAAGTCTCTAAATACGCTCTACACTTGGTTGTTGATCCAAGGTCTAGAATGAACAAATTTGTGATGGGTGTATCTGATTTTGTGAATGAAGAGTGTCACTTAGCTATGTTGATTAATGACATGGATTTGTCTCACCTAATGACATATGTCGAACAAATTGAGGGGGAGAAGTTGAGGAAAAGGAGGAGTGGTGAGGGCAAAAGGGCCCATTTTGATGGTAAGTTCCAAACACCCAAGGGTGGCTAGTTTCACAAAGGCCAAAGGTTTTCCTATGTGCCTAGTGGGGGATTTGCTAATGACAACCCAAGGCCCCAAGGAGGTGGTTGTGTGGTGCCTAGACCTATGTGCCCAAGATGTGGTAGAGGCCATGATGGCCCATGTTTGAGGGACACTAATGCTTGCTATAGTTGTAGAGAAGTGGGTCACAAGAAGGTTGATTGTACTCGAATCAAAACAAGGGTAAAGATGTCCATCCACAAAGCTGAGGTGAAAATGTGGTTCCTTTGGGGAGGGGAGGTCAACAAGGTGGTTCCCCAAGGCACAATCCGTTCTATGCACTCCAAGGGAGACAAGGGGTTGATGAGGTGCCCAATGTCGTCACCGGTATGTTAAAAGTCTTTGATTTTGATGTGTATGCATTGATAGACCCGGGTGCCACTCTTTCTTTTGTTACTCCTTTTGTTGCCAAAAAGTTTCATGTTGAGCCCGAATTGTTGTGTGAGTCTTATGAGGTGTTTACTCCTATTGATGCATCTATTGTTGCTAGAAAGGTCTATAGAAATTGTCTCGTTTGCATTTTGCATAAACTTTTGCCTTGTGATCTTGTTGAGTTGGATATGGTAGATTTTGATGTCATTTTTGGGATGGATTGGTCGCATGCATATTATGCCTCTATTGATTGTAGATCTCATAGGGTCAAATTTCAATTCCCAAATCAACCCATCCTTGAGTGGGAGAGTCATGATGTTGTGGTCAAGAGTAGATCTATCTCTTGCATTAAAGCCTATAAGTTGATTTCCAACAGATGTCTCTACTATCTTGTGAGGGTTAGGGATGTTGAGTCCAAACTCCTTCCTATAGAGTCGGTTCCGGTGGTTAATGAGTTTCTTGATGTTTTTCCAAATGATCTTCCCGGTGTTCCTCCAGAAAGACAAATAGATTTTGGCATAGATCTCCTTCCCGACACTCAACCTATTTATATTTCTCCTTACCGTATAGCCCCGGCGGAGTTGAAAGAGCAATTAAAGGATTTTTTGGAGAAAGGTTTTATTACGCCTAGCCAATCACCTTAGGGTGCACGTGTTGTTTGTGAAGAAGAAGGATGGTTCTCTTAGAATGTATATTGACTACCAGCAACTTAATAGGGTTACCATAAAGAATAAGAATCTTCTCCCAAGGATTGATGATTGATGTGCAGTCAAAATACAGCACATTTGATGCCTACAATAAGGAATTTTGTAATTCTTAATGCCACTTTTTATGTTTTTTATGTGTTTTTGTGATGTTATTGCAGGAAAGGTAGGTTGGCATTGGAGAAAAATTGCAGATTTTACTGAAGTGCAGAACATACGAGCTCATGTACGAGTAATAGCCCAAGCTACGAGTCGTAGGGTAATCTCGTAGCCAGAAACAAAGAGCAAAAATCAGAAATCTACTAAATGGAGGTCAGCCTTACGTGGCCACCTTATGAGTCATAGGTCTCAATATGACTCATATAGTGGACTTGTTGCAAGAAATAGAGAGCCAAAACTTTGGACAAAAACTGAAGGCCTAGACTACGAGAAGACCATATGAGTCGTAGCTCAAGCAATGACTCGAACCAGTGGGTCGTAATAGTCAAGCCTAAAATGCCAAGTGTCTGTTACGAGACCCTGATTACGACTTGTAGGTCACCCTACGAGTTGTACTTATGAGATCTACCTGCTGCTAGCTGTCTTTTATGTGTAATTTTTAGGGTTAAATTTGTAAACGCTACATATACTTTATGTTAGGGTTTATTTTGGAGGAGATCTGACATTCATAGACACTTGTAAATATTCTAGGAGCATTTTTAGGGTTTAGAGTAGATTTTTATCTTTCAATTTGAAGACCCACTTTTGGGGGATTGAAAACCCACATTGTACCCATTTGTCATTAATCCCAAACTTGTGGTTTTCAACTTGAAGGTATTCTTGCTCTTCATTGCATTGGGTAAGCTGTCAACTATGTCATTTATTTGCGTTATTATTGATTTTTCCTTAGCCATGAGTAGCTAAGCACCCACAATTTGGGGTTGTGGGAAGCATAAGTATTTGACTTGACATAACCTAGACTTTGTGCATTTCTTTGATTAGGGTTTTGCATGTATTGCTTATTTTCCTTCATTCTAATTGTTGTTTGGCGGTGGCCAACACCAAACCCCACCTACTATCACGATCCCGACCAAGGTAGTGATAAATAGGAAAAGGAAAGTAGACGACAGGATTCGATTGATGTGTTCTCATCTAATCAATCAAACCTGACCAAGGGGAGGTTGATTGGGACAATATGGGTAACGATTAGTTTGCACACCATGGTTTCCAACCACGCGCCATGGTGAAATTCGACCTTCAACTTCACAAGAGGGCCGGAAGAACCTAAGTTACCATCCTGTATGTGAATTCTCAATTAGAGTTATGTTGTCTATAGTAATTGAGTCAATGAATCATGGGGAACATAATTCCAAAGTCGTCCCTAACTTTGAGTGTCTTCCTGTACAGTTAGTTTAGCTTTTATTTTTATTCCCAAATTACAAAGAAACCCCCCCTCCCATTTAGAGATTTTAGTAATCGATGCTTGAAAAGAATGGTAGTGGATCTCTACAGTTAAGTCCCATATTCCCTGTGGATATTACCCTAAACTTCAATTAGGTTAATTACTAACAGCGACCGCTTTCTTATTGTAGCGTGAACATCATCAAAAATTATGCGCCGTTGTCGAGGAATACGGATAGCTTCTTGACTTGATTTCAATATTGGTTAATTCAAGTATCAATTCTAGATTCTCTTATATTTTACTTTTATTTTGTTTTTGTTTTTTTTTTTTTGGTTTTGTTTCTTTCCAGGGATATATATATAACAATTTGTGGAGTGTCCCTGATCACAACATTAGCCTTCATGTATGCCCATGTATAAGGAGCCATATTATGAGGAGGACACTTGGTTTTCAGCTAATCAGATGTGGGGCTTTCAGCCCAACGTCCAGTGGTCCACTCAACACCATTGGCGCCAAGGTCAGGGAAACCACAATTGGACCTATGGAAGAGAATGTGCTTACAGAGATAGCCATGGTAGTTATTATGAGAAAAACAGGGGGCCAGACGTCGAGTGGAGTAGTAGAGATGGTTTCAGAAATGATCCTTATATGCTACCACACCATCACGATGCAGCATAAGCCACTCCAGAATTAAGGAGATGTTTGATCTCCTGTTGAATAAGGCTGAGACTTGGGATGAGACTCTACGTGGAATGAGATCAGAAATTGCAAACATTAATGAAAAAGTAGAGTTTTATTCTGTGGCTATTAAATAGTTTCAGCAACAGTTTGGTCAGGTATCGACTCTACTTAAGCAGCATCAGAGTAGTACATTGCCTAGTGATACAATGCAAAGTTCTGAGGATGAAGGGTAATGTATGGACGTTACTAATGGGTGTGGTAAGTGATCCTTCTGTGCTGGTTGATCCAGAAGGTATTCATGAGGAATAGTTGCAAATAAGGATGTGATTGAAGGAGACGAGTATGGCAAGGATCTAGTAAAAGAATCAATGAAGAGCCAAAGCAGTACAAGCCTGTCCCAAGGCCTCCTCCTCCTTTCCCTCAAAGACCCAAGAAGAGGGAGGAGGAAAGCAAGGTCAAGCAGTCTCTCTTCATGTTAAAACAGCTATCCATCAACACTCTTCTCGTCGAGTTAGTAGAGAAGATGGCCACCATACCCTGTAAAATTAAAGATGTTGAATTCGCGAGGGCACTATGTGATCTAGGTGCTAGCATAAATCGGAAGCCCCTTTTGGTTTATAAGAAGCTTAGAGTGGGAGCCTCTACTCCAAATAACATGCAATATCTAGTACTCATTCCCCTCATTCTAATACCACCACCTTTGAGCATGATAGAACGTTGGGAAAGAATTAGGGGTCCAATTCATAAATTCAAGGTGGAAGAAAAAGTAAAATTGTGGACGAGCAAGGTTCGAGAAATTGGTGAAGTTTGAGTAACGAAGTGGACTAAGTCGAGCCGTGACACTAAATCAGGTGCTTCCTGGGAGGCAACCCAAGGTATGACCCCTTGTACTTATTTTGATTTTACATTGTACATTGTAGACAAAGTACATTTCTTTCGAGGGGGTGTGGGTAGTTATGGATTGTGAGTGAAGTCTGAGTAGCCTTTAGTCCATTACTATCCCAAGTTTTGATCCCGAGGTTTCTTTGCCTGTGTACTTTTTCCTCGTGGATATTTATTTTCTATTGAACTGGGTTTAGGTACCGTAGATAATTTATAGATGTATAGTAATTACTATCTTTTGGCATATATATAGTCTTTAAATGCTTTTTGTTTTGAAAATTCGGTACCCTCAAAATTTTTGAGATTGTTGGTTATTTTTGCAATCATGCATGTGATTATCTGGCAATGTTTGTTCTGACAAAAAACAGGCTAGTTGATGCTTGAAGCATGACCTATGAGTCTATGTTGATTGTGTATGCGATGCCATGAGAGTGTGAGCTTACTTTGTAGCATTCATGCATTTCGTATTGACTCAGAATTTGCCTTGTTACTCTAAAATTGGATTGGTGATGTAGTTGATTGGGAAAGGATCTTAAGCTATTGTTCTTTTAATGGAATCCACCTTTACCTAAATGACCTACCAAATGTGGTAGTTGATCCCTTGTTCCAATTCTTTGAGCTTTTCATGTAACTATTCTTTCTTGACACCAAGCCAGTTTAGCCTTATTTTATGAAATACCTTGATTTTGGCCCTGGTCTGTCCTTAGACATGTGAACATTGATTGAGGCTAAAAGCCTAAGTTGAGGGTGGCTACAAATAGTGGCCCTGGATTGGGGAATAAATATTGTGTGCTTCACCTCAGGCTAAAAGCCTAAGTTGAGGGTGGCCTTTATTATGGTAAAGTAATGAAAATGAACTGGTTAGTTGGGAAAGAAAGAAAGAAATGCAGAAATCATATGTCGGATGAGAAAAAGACAAAAACAGTTGTCTTAGATTGAAGAGAATAGCAAAATGAGTTCAAAAATAAGGTACAAATGAAAAAGAGAAAGAAAGCACCCGAGAAAAGCTTGAAAATGGAGAATAAGGGAGGATTTAGTGAAAGTGCTTGAGTTATGAAGGTAAGAATGTTGATAAACATTGTTCAAGGATAGCTTTTAGTCACTATTTGCCTAAAACACCTTACCAAAGCCCCATGAGCCTATGTTACAAGTCAGTAAGTCCTAAAGTGATCTAAATCCACTTTTTCATCAATCTGAAAGTTGAGTATAGAGGCAAGCCTACAGTGTTAGTCATTTTGCATGAATTTCATTTGTGAGAGTGAGATTTAATGCACTTTGAGTGAGAAAGATGGACTTCTTTTCTGTTAGGGCATTTGCACTGCATATTAGCACATGACTAACCTAGTGATTGTGGATGGTTGATATTCCTTTGCTTGTCATAGTTGGATTGCCGGATACATTCTTTGTGTTTTAGTTTGCTGAATAGCTTTGCAATTTGGTTTTGGAAATAAGAGCTGGGTACTTGAATTAAAGAAAATGATGTATATGTCATTAGTATAACTATTATGTGTTTCTCATTGTCTGCTTAGATTGAGTCCTTACTTGAGGACAAGAAACAGTTCTAAGTTGAGGGTGTTGATATGCTATCTAAATACAGCACATTTGATGCCTAAAACAAGGAATTTTGTAAGTTCTTAATGTGACTTTTTGTGGCTTTTATGTGTCTTTGTGTTGTTATTGCAGAAAAGGTAGGTTGGTATGATTTTGGAGAAAAATTGCAGATTATGCTGAAGTGCAGAACATACGAGCTCACCTACGAGTCGTAGCCTAAGCTACGAGTCATAGGGTGATCTCGTAGCCAAAAATAGAGAGCAAAAATTAGAAATCTACGAAGTGGAGGCCAGCCTTATGAGGCCACCCTACAGTCGTAGGTCTCAATACGGCTCGTATAGGTGGACTCGTAGCAAGAAATAGAGAGCCAAAATTTTGGACCAAAAACTGAAGGCCTAGACTACAAGAAGAGCATACGAGTCATAGCTTAAGCAACGACTCGTACCAGTGGGTAGTAACAGTAAAGTCCAAAATGCCAAGTGTCTGTTACGAGATCACGATTACGACTCGTAAGTCACCCTACGAGTAGTATCTATGAGATGTACCTACTGTCTCCAACATGTGTTCACTCAAAAAGATCTCAACTTGATGCAACGAAAGTGGTTAGAACTTCTTAAGGATTACGATATGAGTGTCCATATCACCCCGGTAAGGCTAATGTTATGGCCGATGCTTTGAGAAGGGTGTCTATGGGTAGCCAAGGGCATATTGATGATGGGGGCAAAGAGGTGGCTTGAGAGGTTCATCGGTTGCCTAGGATGGGAGTCAGATTGGAGGTTGATGATGGTGGGGTAGTAGTGGTTAATGGTTCCAAATCTTTATTGATTGAGGTGGTGAAGGCAAGGCAAGATCTTGACCCCTCCTTATTAGAATTAAAGGCCTTGGTGAGAGAGGGCAAGGTGGAGGTTTTCTCCAAAGGGGGAGTGGTGCCTTTAGGTACCAAGGTAGATGGTGTATGCTTTGTGTTGATGACTTGATAAAGAAGATTCTTTGTGAGGCTCATAATGCTTCCTATTCCATTCACCTTGGTTCCACAAAGACATAGAGATTGAGGAAAGTGTATTAGTGGGTTGGTATGAAGAGGGATATTGCTAAGTTTGTGTCTAGTTTCCATACTTTCCAACAAGTCAAAGTAAAGCATCAAAGGCCAGGTGGCCTAACCAAAGATAAAGAGATCCCCACTTGGAAGTGGAAGGAAATTAACATGGATTTTTTGGTTGGGTTGCCTAAGACTAGAAAGGGTTTTGATTCTATTTGGGTTGTGGTTTATAGAATGACAAAGTTGGCTCATTTCCTACAGGTTAAAACTACATATGGTGCCAAAGGTTAGGCTAAGTTTTACTTTCATTTGGTTAGATTGCATAGGGTGCCCTTGTCTATCATATCAGATCGTGGTGCTCAATTCACTTCTCAATTTTGAAGGTCTTTCCAAAGAGGTCTTGGTACCAAGGTAAAGCTTAGTACGGCCTTTCACCCTCAAACGGATAGCCAAGCCAAAAGAACTATCCAAACTCTTGAGAATATGCTTAGAGCTTATATGTTGGAGTTTAAGGGTAGTTGGGATGATCATCTTCCATTGATTGAGTTTGCTTACAATAATAGCTATCATTATAGCATTGGTATGGCTCCTTTTCAGGACCTCTATGGTAGATATTGTAGGTCCTCGGTTGGATGGTTCAAGATAGGGGAAATGGCTATGTTGGGTCCAGATCTGGTTATGGAAGCTATGGAGAAGGTAAGGTTGATTAGGGCAAGGCTGAAAATAGCCCAAAGTTATCAAAAGTCTTATGCCGATGTGAGGAGAAGAGAGCTTGAATTCAAAATTGATGATTGGGTCTATTTGAAGGTCTAACTCATGAAGGTTATGGTTCATTTTGGTAAGAAGGGTAAATTGAGTCCAAGATTTGCTGGTCCTTATAGAGTGTCAATGAGGATTAGTAAGGTGGCCTATGAGTTGGAGTTGCCTAGTGAAATGGACTTGGTCCATCCGGTCTTTCATGTGTCTATGCTGAGGAAGTGTGTGGGTGACCCAAATGCTATTGTACCATTGGA
>JAPFFP010044136.1:0-35226 GCA_026153255.1 Solanum medicagineum
GATCATGCCTAAATGTTGAAAAAGTTATATATTTATTTTATGACTAGTTTTTTATTGAGTAAACAAAAAATTAATGAAAAATATCTTATTGACTACTTATTGATTTTATATATTTAAAAATAAAAAATTAATAATACATGTAAAATTGAGTCAAACCGATCGATGAACACCCTATTAATCATCTTACTAAAATGCATATCTCAAATTATTTGTCCACTTAATAATTCAAAATAAATTTAATTAATTTTTTATCCCTGCAATTAATAATCTTTCCAAGCCTGAATAAATTTTGCAATCTGCAAAGTTTCTTTTACTAAAAGCACATGAATTACTTTGTATCTCTGTCAATAATATTTATTTATATGTCCTATGCTATTAAACAAATTCTTCATAATTATCTTGATGTCCATTATATATTCTTCTTTATTAGAAAGCATTTTTGTCATTTTTAATTTATAGGTTTGATAAAAATAAAACTTTTAGTTTTGCGGGTAAAATATTTAATTATTACTTTTAGATTGACTTTAAAATTTACAAGAATAAAAGTAAAAGAATTAACAAAAGAAATTGAATAAACAATTGTTTAACCAGTTTTGCGCAATTTTAATATAGAATTGATTATGACAGATTAGGGAGGTGGTTACTCTATTTTATAGTTTAGGGGACTCCTATAAAATGTATAGAATTAATTATGATATTTTAGGGGGATCATTATTTTATTTTAAATATAGTAAAACTTCTGCAAAATATAGAATTTATTATCGCACTTTAAAGAGTTATTTTCAAAATATCAAAGGCAATTGAACCCATAAAGTATAAGTGAAATTTGAGGAATTTTGTCTTCAAAAAACGTCTAGGAATTTCAGTGTAGAAAAATAGTTTTTCTGTTGTAAAATTGAGCTAAGAATAATATAATTTAAAGAGAAGAAGATAAGATATTTAGACGAAGAAGAGAAACTTTTCTTCATTCTATTTGTAAAATATAAATGAGATATCTCTACATATCGATTGAGAAATCACTCTAAAAGTTATCATGTTAAATACTCAAAATCAATAAATATACATTATTATTAAAAAATAATTCATATCACCTAGAAGATGAATATAAATCGTTTATGAATAAACTCAATGAACTACTCACTAGTTTGAACTTTGATGAATCTATAACATTTTCACTATTGTTGTAGGAGTGACTTTACCGTTGTAATATTGTTACGATCCGAAATTAGATGATGACACTTGCCTTTAACTCTATTTGAGACAATTCAACTTGAACTAGTAAAACAGAATAATGCGGAAGCCAAAGGGATAATACAAACTAAATAGCGAAAGAACTAAGGCATAAGGAACATAATAAAAATCTAAAATCATCTCAAAACTTGTGTCACATATACCAGTCTCTAATAAAACAGAATTCAAACGAAAAATAGTACTAGTCTCAATAATCTTTACCTCTCAGATAGAACAAAATCGATAAAGAGGTTCGACACTCTTGAGAGTAGGCTGAAGCAATGAGCAACTACCTCTCAATCTATCTCAAGCTCGATCATTAAGAGAATATGAACGTTAACAGGATTCGGGCTCACAACCTAAACA
This sequence comes from Solanum medicagineum, assembly GCA_026153255.1. NCBI lineage: Eukaryota > Viridiplantae > Streptophyta > Magnoliopsida > Solanales > Solanaceae > Solanum > Solanum medicagineum. The sequence goes on from JAPFFP010044136.1 coordinate 1,597, forward strand.
CATGTGTAGAAAACAAGGTTAAGTACCAAAGTACTCAACAAAAGGAGCTAAACGTAGGTAGAGAATAAAGAACTCAAGTATCCCTTCCATCCCAACCACATACCTCCAAAATTACAAACTTGCAAGCAGGAAAGGTCAACATACACAATATAGTCTCAGTCCACAATATTTCAACCGATCAATCTCAATAGTTACAAGTGTTGAAAAATAGCACACAGCGGAAGCATTCCCAGGATCTTATAGCTTACATGAATAATAGATAACAATCACAAACACGTATTACATACAAAGTATACAGAAAATTAATTCAAGAAATACCTCTTGAAGCGTGTGCAGATATCTTGAAGCAAATGAGACTCCAATCCACGATCTTCTATACTAATTCCAGTATTGTATAGAAGACTAATTCTTTTTCTCTTTCTTTCTCTAGTAGATTTTCTAGGATAGGAGAACCCCTATTTATAGAAGACTTTTCCCAATCCAAAAGTAAGAAGGAAAACCCCTTTTATTGAAATACAAGAAATCTGCTTTATTGGAAATAGGTTTCCGTGTTCCAATTAAATATGAGCACTATAGGGACCACAGAATTTATTACTGAGGCTTCCTATTATGGAAATAATTCTTTTTAATCTGAATTGTTCTTACCATAATAAATTACAAATTATTCCACTAAAAATTCGTAATTACACTCCTCTATTTATATTTTGAAATTCCCCATTAAACACTTGTGTAATTCCCCATGTTAAGACTACAAATACTAATCAATAAATTAAATTACTGACAAATTCAATTTAATGATTAATTTCCTTTAGAACAATACTTAACTTATTTTATGTGTCAGATTCATAAATCTACCGGGTTTGCACATGAAAACTTATAAGCTTCTCATTAAAAGTGTATACTCAATCTCTATATTGAGATATGGATTCCATTTACTAACTAATTACTTCACCAATATATATTAGTATCATCCAACTTACCAGGCATATTGACCTATCTCTAAATCTCACCTTTTAATAAATCAAAATGATAAGTAATATATACAGCTCATAATCGTTATATCAAGATTAAGAATATAAGTACATTTAATAGTTTAGAGAACATGTTTTTATCAGTCAGTCCAAAATATCTATCTCTACTTGGTCCCGTTCAATACATACAAAATGTACTAGCATGAAAAGTTAGAACTATGCCATTCTCATAATCAAGATAAATTACATATAATCTCGTGCTATAATCTTCCCGATGGTTTGTTCAAATTTTCATCTAGATTGTGAACTATAATTTTGACGTATAAGAATCGATTATTTGATCTTCTGTGTATAAGTTCAAACTCTATACACCAAATCATCTACTATATAAGTTAAGGACACATATATGACAAACTAATCTGTTTAATGTAACACTTTATTGAATTGAATAAATAAAAAAATAATTGTTCAATAAATAATACTATATCTAAAAGCATGGTTAATAGTATATCCTAATAATCTCCCACTTAGACTCATAACCATGTACCCACAACTTTAACACCCATTCCTTCAACATGTCTATCAAAAGACTTTTGTGGTAAAGCTTTTGTGAAAGGGTCTGCGAGGTTGTTCTCTGATGCAATCTTTACAAGCACCGCATCTCCTCTTTGCACTATGTTTCGAATCAAATAATATTTACACTTAATGTGTTTTGCTTTCTTATGACTTCATGGTTCTTTTGAATTTGCAACTGCACCACTATTATCACAAAATATTGTGAGTGGAACTTTCATCGCAGGAACTACACCGAAGTCTTTTAGAAAGTTTCTGAGCCATACTTCCTCCTTAGCTGCCTTAGACGCTGCTAAATATTCGACTTCCATGGTGGAATCAACAGCACGGGTTTGCTTAATGCTCCTCCAAATAACAGCTCTACCTCCCAAAGTAAACACATTTCCTGAGGTCGACTTTCTAAGTCCTTATCAGATTGGAAATCTGAGTTTGTATACCCTATGGGCGCCAACTCATTCGAATGATAGACCAACATATAATCCCTAGTCCTCTTCAAGAACTTGATTATATGCTTAACCGCTGTTTAGTGTTCTCGCCCAGGGTTAGACTGAAATCTGCTAACCATGCCTACAGCAAAATAGATTTCAGGTCTAATGCACAACATCGCATACATGAGGCTTCCTACAGCTGATGCATAAAGAACTTCCTTGATGCTTTCTATTTCCTCATCTCTCTTAGGACATTGATCCTTAGATAAAGATATTCCATGTCTGAAGGGAAGAAATCCTTTCGTGGACTCATGCATGCTGAACCTGGTGAGAATTGTATCAATATAAAGAGCTTGAGATAGGCCTAACATCCTTTTCTTAAGGTCACGTAGAACCTTGATCCCAAGGATATGAGCAGCTTCTTTCATATCAAAATTAGAAGATAATTATTGCTTAGCTGAATTCACCATGCTCACATTGTTACCTATGACCGAGATGTCATCTATATATAATACCAGAAATACCACTTTGTCCCCATTCCACTTTTATACACACAAGACTCATCAAGACATTGCTCAAAACCAAAGGTCTTGACCACATTGTCAAAACAAGTATTCCATGCCCTGGAAGCTTGCTTTAATCAATAAATGGACCTTTTAAGCTTGCACAACATGTGTTCTTTTCCTTTTTCTATGAAATCATCTGGTTGTCGCATAAACATGCTCTCATCATGACTTCCATTAAGGAAATATATCTTGACGTCCATCTACCAAATTTCATAATCATAATGAGAGCATCAATAGATAAGGGAATTCTAATAGACTTAAGCATGACTACTGGCAAAAAAGTTTCCTCATAATCTATCCCTTCTTTCTGAGTAAACTCTTTTACAACAAGTCTAGCTTTGTAAATTTGTACTTTTTCATCTACTCCTCTCTTCTTCTTATAGATCCACTTGCATTCAATAGGTTTAACTCCATCTGCAGGTGGTTCTACAAGATCCCAGACTTTATTGGAGTACATGGACTCCATTTCTGGTTTCATAGCAATGATCCATTTTTCTGCATCTTTATCTTGTAGTGCTTCATCGTAATTCAAGGGTTCGATATTCAACTCTTTAGGGATTCTGTCAAAAGACTCTCCCAATATTGCATATTGAAATGGTTTTCTTATCACTCTCCCACTACGACTAGCCATTACATGTGCAGGGGCAGATGCAGAGAGAGTTGCATTATTATGATCTTATGGTTGAACCACATTATTTGTAGGATCTTGAGTCTCAATGTTATCCTCAGCAGCTTGCGGTGTGGAGATATTAACAACTTCTTCCTCTAATACAATATGCTCAGTGCTACTCTCACTTCCTTGTTGTAATGGATTTTTAGGAATTTGTACTTGTGGAATTATATGTCTATTAACATCACTCCCACTACTAGAGTGTAATGGTATGTTAAATCTAATATCTGGGGTTTGAATTTGGCTTTCATTATAGATTGATTTGTTATCTCTTTGCTTAATTCCCGTAAAACTAATTTACTTCTGGGAACATGGTTTGTTAGAAAATCCCTTTCGAAAAACTTAACACTGGTACTTACTATAACTTTCTTTTCTTTAGGAGTATAAAACAGACCACCTTTCGTTCCTATAGGGTACCCAATAAAAACACATACTTCTATTCTAGGTTCCAATTTTTCTGTCTTCCCTTTCAGCACATGTGCTGGACATCCCCAAATCCGAATGTGTTTCAAATTAGATTTACGCCCAGTCCACAATTCAATGGGTGTCATAGGTATAGACTTAGAAGGAACTAAGTTGACAATGTAATTTGCAATTTCTAATACATTTTCCCAAAACAAATAAGGCAAATCAGAGTAACTCATCATAGATCTAATCATTTCTAAAAGAGTTATGTTTTTTCTTTCTGCTACACCATTTTGTTGTGGCGTTCTGGATGTAGACATTTGAGATGTAATTTCTTGTTTTGATAAGTAACTAGTGAACTCATTGGAGAGATATTCGCCACCACGATTAGATCGCAGTAACTTGATATATTTTTCATGCTGCTTCTCCGTTTCTGCCTTAAATTCTTTGAATTTCTCAAAGCATTCAGACTTACGACATAGCAAATAAATATATCCATATTTTGAGTAGTCATAAATGAACGTCACGAAATACTCATATCCAACTCTCGCTTGTATGCTCATTGGGCCATACAAATCAGAATGAATTAACTCTAATTTATCATTGGCTCTATTTCCTTTTGAGAGGAAAGGTCTTTTAGTCATTTTTGTTTCTAAACAAGATTCACATGTTTGTAGTGCCTCCACTTTTAATGATCCTAAAGGTCCATCTCGAACCAACCTTGAAATCCAATCTAGATTTATGACATAGACGCAAGTGCCATAATTAAGTCTCATTAAATATAGAAGAACGCTCTCTTTTACTTGAAATGTTGACATTATTCAGTTCTTTAGTTTGTTACAGTTCTGGAGAGACATAAATAATATAAAGACCATCAATTAATGAAGCCACAGAGATAAAATGTCTATTACAAATAATATCACAACCGTTATCAGAAAAATTAACATCATAACCATCTCTCAAAACTTTAAAAACTGAAATCAAGTGTAATGATCCGTTAGGTCATTTTGATAGTTAGTCCTAGTATTTTCAAAAAATATCCTTCCCGTAAATTTTAAATAAATATTTCAAATTATTCAGTAGCTATGATTATTTATGTTACGGGTAAATTTAAACAATTAGTTTAGTTGAGGGACTAAATTGATAACTTATTAAATATCCTATACCACTTATCTTATATTAATTAAAATAAGTAGTAAGGTTTACCAAGATTTAGAATAATATCAAGTGATTGAAGTAAGCGGCGGACAAAAAGCTATAATATTACTTCATATGCACGCCGCCACTTCGAGGGGAAATTCTCACCGCTTCATGGTAACTACTGGTAGGTACATATATTTTCAATAGTTTTGTCCTATTAACATTAGGTTAATTAAAGTTAGGAATTGATTTAATTGTGCCACTAGGATGAATAAGGTTGTCAGAATAACCTCAAGATTTGTCTTGGTGAACATGTGAATACATATTTATTTGATATAGAAGAAAACACCAAGGCTATAGATAGTAATTCATGATTCCAGAATTAATCAGTGAATGCTTGAGTTACTTTTCTTTATCTTTTTAAATGATATAGTCAAATAGTTCTTCTTGCTTGTACATTATACTCCACAGTAAACTGGATTCCTAGTATTAACATATATACATATAAATTGTTATTTAATTTGTTCCTTCAGTAGTTTAACTAATTTTCGTTTAATTATCATATCATGATGTATGTTTTAAGATACTAGTATAGGTAATTGAATACTAGGTATATTGTATTATATAAATATAATTAGAGTCATATTATTTGGAGGAATTAATAGTCTTGAAATTTAGGAACTTGGCTATAGATAGATTTGGGTGTCTTTGGTTTGGAAATCTTATTTTGAATTCTTAATTGGTTAGATCGTGGTGCTATGGATTCTATTCGAAAAGGGAAGACTCAAGTCCCACAGTGAGTGCTCAATGATTAAGGCAAGTGAATTTCTTAACCTTTGTTAACTACATAGAATCTTGTGCTTCTTGCGTGATATATGACTTGTTAATTAATGATGGAGATTTATCATATGTGAAATAGTGATTATTTGTTATTGATATTGAAGTGATACTTACTTGTAGATGTAAATGTGGTTAAGGTTGTGATGGTATTGAGATTGAGGATATTGCAATATTTATGGTATTGAGCTACCCATTCTTGATTTTGAGATATATGAATTCTTATGGGCATCTTGCACATTTTATTTCCATGAATATGATTATTGTGCATTTACTATCTATTTGCTAGATGATCCAAGAAAAGAAATGCAAAGTCGAAGGTAAATGGTTCCGGCTAGTGAAAAAGAAAAGAAATGAAAAGCCGAAGGGAAATGGTTCCGGCTAGATATGAAATGAAAATTACCGAAGGGAAATGGTTTCGACGGATACATGGTCCATGTGTGGCCCCCGTGGGTTCTAACTGAGGCATGTTTATGATCAGCCGATGTGTATCGTAGGACAGACATGCATCATTTTATTTGATATTGCATTGCATAACATTATTTACATCTTACGGCATTAATTTTCATCCCATAATGCTCTGGCTTGTTATGATTATATGGAGTGCTATTCAGAATGGTTATTCATTATATCATTTGACTTGTTTATGTCTTTACATGATTAGTTTTGGTATTGATTTAGTGGCACTTGATGAATTAGCAAGAACTTTATAAATGGTAGAATTTTCGCCTATAACTTGAAAGTGGGATAATGAGAATTATACTATTATAGGCTTTGATCATAGAGTTTTTGGATGGTGTAATTGTGAAGGTTATGAATTAGGTTGGAGTGTTGGGGTACCGAATTCTATATTACTTAATTTTATGTTTAGTAGTTTACTTGTTGGGTACCGCGTGTTTGGTACTCACCTCTTGCTACAACATTTTTGTAGGTTACGAGCCCGGATTGTCGTGATACTCCTTACTCTTCCTTGTCCATGGCTTCCTGTGAAGATTGTGAGATGTAGTTGTTTGTCATCTCAGCTGACTTCTTGTTCCTATTTAGGATTTTGTTCTATTATAGAGACAATATCATTTGATAATTGTGTTTTCTTTTGAATCTATTATAATACATTAGAAGCTTGTGCACGTGACAACCAAGTTTTGGGGGATTTTCATTAAGTTGACTTATTATCCGTAATTGAACTTTCATTTATATTATAATTTTGCACTTTTAAGGGTATAGTTGGGTTGTAGACTGATTTATCTTGGTGGAATAAAACGAGTGCCATTACGCCTGAATTTCAGGTCGTGACATCAAGTTTCTTCTAATAGCAGGTGCATATAATGTGTCTTTTAAAATTAAAACTCTACCACTACCAGACGAAATGCTAAGATTTTCTAATGCTAAAGCTGGAGCAGTTGAGCCATCTACTTGAAAAACACTAACTCACCTTTAATCAACTTGCGTGTTTCTTGAAACCCCTGCAAAGTATTGCAGATGTGATCAGTGGTTCCTGAATCTACACACCATGAAGTGGTAGAGACAGCCGCTAAACATCTTTCAACGACAAGTGAAAGTGAGTTACCTAAGTTCTTCTTCTTGGCTAAGAGAACTGGACACTGCGCCTTCCAATGACCTGGCATCTTGCAATGAAAACACTTACCCTTAGGTTTTTTCATGCCTCCAGTTGAAGGTGCAATTGCCTTAACTTTTTGAGTTTTTTTCTTCTTCTGTCCACCTTTCGGTTTAGACGTAGAACCTTTCTCAACATGTAGTGTCATAGAGGGTACCTGTTTTCTGACAATTGTCTCTGCCGCCTGCAGCTCATTCAACAATCGCGCCAAAGATAAACTCATCTTACTCATATTATAGTTCAGGCAAAATTATTGAAAACTGTCTGGCAGAGATTGCAATATCATCTCAACCTGAGATTCATTATCGATTCCAGCCCCTGGGATCTCTAGCTCATTTAGAAGACTTATCATCTTCAGGACATAGTCTCTAACAGGAGTACTTCAACCATATTAGTGTTCATGAGGTCTCTCATGGCATTCTGCTTAGCTGCGCGATTTTGATCCCCAAACATTTGTTTGAGATTCTCCCAAATCTCAAAAGCAGAGGCCATGGCTTGATTCTGATATTGCAATACATTTGACATTAAAGCCAGAATGTAACACAGCGCCATCTCATCAGCCTTTTTCCATCTTTGATAGGCAAGCTTTTCCTCATCACTAGACTCTTCATCAGGTTTTAATGGGCACTCTTCATAGTACAAATTTATACTCTTCAGCAGTTAAAACAATATCAAGATTTCTTCTCCAGTCAACATAATTAGGACCCTCAAGTTTATTTTGACTCAAAATAGTAGCAATGGGGTTAAAAGAAGACATGTTAGATCTGAGATTGAAAAGTTACAATAGATCAATATACAGTCTTATAAACATTGAATAATTAAATTCAAACTCATCACACATATATATTCATGCATCTTGAATAGCCAATCGTTGGGATTGGAGAACTACTCATACAATACACATAAGTAATGACTAATTGTTCACTCCATAAATTTGTAGAGACCTAACTCAGTTGGAGAGTTTACTATTAGCTTAAGTCAAGTGAAAATTCCTAGTTACATTGATCCAATCATATATTACTCAGTTTGGGAGAGTTAATACAGATTATCAAACTAACAATTAAAAACGTAATGACTTGTATTGAATTCATCTGGTAGAGAGGAAGGTCTAAGCCAGCACATAAATTTAATACTTCATTATTATTTAATTTTTGATAATTATAGAGAATGAGGTGAAAATCACAAACCCTAGTTACATTGATTCAATCATATATTACTCAGTTTAGGAGAGTTAATACAAATTATCAAACTAGCAATTAAATACGTAATGACTTGTATTAAATTCATCCGTTAGGGAGGAAGGTCTAAGCCAACACATAAATTTAATACTTCATTACGATTTAATTTTTGATAATTATAGAGAAAGAAGTAAAAATCAGAAGAAGCCCTAGTTACCTTGCTCCAATCATATATTATTCAGTTTAGGAGAGTTAACATAGATTATCAAACTAGCGATTAAATACATAATGACTTGTATTAAATTCATTCGTTAGGGAGGAAGGTCTAAGCCAACATATAAATTTAATACTTCATTACTATTTAATCTTTGATAATTATAAGAAATAAATCCTTATTATCAAGTTTATTTTATTTTATTTTTCCAAAATTTTAGACAAATTTTTCAGAAAAAAAAAATTGGACAAGGCGTTTCCTGTTTATACAATATATCATCTCATACAATATGAGAAAATAACTAATAATGAACACATTATTACATATATAACATAAACTCACTGCCATCACGTGAATCGATTACAAAATTTTTTAAACAATTAATTCAATCAAGAATTTGCTATTACCCAATCCTTAAATTGTTTCATAAGACATAGGTTAAAAGAAATCATCACTGTACACGAGAAAGAACTACTGACATGTAAAACAACTACTTTGGATTCCCATTGTTAATACCAAAAAAAAAACCGGACACTGTACATGAGAAAAAATATATTCATGAGAATATTATCAATTCTATCTTATGTGCTGAACAAACCAAATTAAGTTCCATCTTGTTTTAGTCTTTTGTCTTGAAATTTGTACGCAAGTTACAAATTAGAAAAAATTGGGAATTCTGCAGTGATCAGGTCATCATAATTCTCTCATTCGTATATTCCTATATTATCTATAAAGATGCAAGCAAGGATCCTGACACCAGTTGTCGAAAAATAGTACACAGCGGAAGCATTTCTAGGATCTTATAGCTTACATGAATAATACATGTGCAGATATCTTAAAGATGTCGAAAAATAGTACACAGATCCCAGATTAACAACCGAATACTTAGGTGGGCAAGTATTTGTATAGAATACTAATTCTTTTTCTCTTTCTTTTTGTAGTAGTTTTTCTAGGTTAGGAGAACCATATTTATAGAGTACCTTTTCAAATCCAAAAAAAAAAAGGAAAACCCTTTTCTTGAAATGCAAGAAACCTTCTTTAATTATAAATAGGATTTCGGGTTCTAGTTAAATATGTGCACTACAGGGACCGAAAAATTTATTACTGAGGCTTCCTATTATGGAGATAATTCTTTTTAATCTGAATTATTCTTACCATAATAAATTACAAATTATTCCACTAAAAATTTGTAATTGCACTCCTCTATTTATATTTCGAAATTTCCCATTAAACACTTATGTAATTCCCAATTAATTTCCTTTAGAGCAATACTTAACTTATTTCATGCGTCAGATTCATAAATCTACCGGCAGGGTTTGGACATGAAAACTTATAAGCTTCTCATTAAAGGTGTATCCTCAATCTCTATATTGAGACATGGATTCCATCAACTAACTAATTATTTCACCAATATATATTATTATCATCCAACTTACCAGGCATATTGACCCATCTCAGAATCTCACCTTTTAATAAATCAAAATGATTAGCAATATATACAGCTCATAATCGTTATATCAGGATTAAGAATCTAAGTACATTTAATAGTTTAGAGAACATATTTTTATCAGTCAGTCCAAAACATCTATCTCTACTTGGTACCGTTCAATATATACAAAACGTACTAGCATGAGAAGTTAGAACTATACCATTCTCATAATCAAGATAAATTACATATAATCCTGTGCTACAATCTTTCCGATGGTTTGTCCAAATTTCTATCTAGATTGGTGAACTATAATTTTTTAACTTATAAGAACCAATGATTTGATCTTCTGTGTATAAGCTCAAACTCTATACACCAAATCATCTACAATATAAGTTAAGGACACATATATGACAAATTGATCTGTTTAATATAACACTTTATTGAATTGAATAAATAAATAAATAATTGTTCAATAAATAATATTATATCTAAATGCATGGTTAATAATATATCCTAACAGAAATAAGAAGAAAATTGAAACAAAAATTCTAGTGCAATCTTCCATGGGTTAGTTCCACGAAGCGCAAAAAGGACCACAACTTGTTAAAGGCTATCATGGATGAGACATTAGAGGCATAGGGAGGATTTTGAAATTTGTCTGTACAAAGGGCCTAATTACGGCCCGTAGTCTCTTATACAAATTGTAAAAAGGTGTTGTAGAAAAAGACTCGCCAGAAGCTTAAGTACGATCATGCAAGATGGGTTGTGTAATTTTATATGGATCGTGGAATGATATCATAAATGTAAAGTCTCAAAATTATTAAGTTTATGGACCGTGTAAGTTTTTATGGTCTGTGGAATGGTGTTGTGGAAATAGAGCTTAAAATTCAAGCCTTAGGACATCTACTATGGACCAACACAATGGCTCTAGTTTTTTTATGCTCCATAAAAATTGATTCGTAGATCGTGATTCAAAGACCCTTAAAGTGGACGCCAGATTATATGAAAGGAGTCCTATGGTTTGTAAATCGACCCATGGTTTGTAGATACCAGTTTTAAGTCTCTCCATAGTTTTAAGAACATTTTTAATTTTTCTAAACTCTTAAATTATATCGTTTTGGAAATGTTGTTTCTAGCCTAAAATACTCTTCATTCCCTCTCATTTACTCAAGATTTCTCAAACCTTCTCAAGTCCTTTTCTCTGATGATTTCTCTCAAGGTTGAGCTAGGATTCATCAATATTTCAAAGTTCTTCAATATCAAGATTAGTATTCACTCAAGGTATATGGGTATTCATTCATGGACTCTTTTCAGTCCATGAAGGCCAAAAAAAATCTCTACTTTTTCAATGAATTTTTCAATGTAGGGACCTAGGATTTTGATGATCTAGCATTGGATTTCATAAATTAAACATTTATTCACAATTGTTGATTGAATTTCATGAATTGACATTAATTACATGATTTTAAGGTTTTTCATTCAAATTCTTCTTGCGTGAAATTCTTTATAGGTTCTTTCGATCATGATTTGATTGATATGATTGTACATGATCTAAAGTTGATTACCTATGGAGCTATGCAATTTTTCATAGTTTTCATTATGAATTATGATTCATGTATTGACAAGATTTCCATGCAAGTTTTACGAAAAGAATAAATTTTAAGTTTTAATAATACTCATCAAGGAGGTTTTCTCACAAATGAATAGGTTCGTAATGATGAAAGAACAATATTAATATTACATGAATCAATACGTAATGAGATACTATATGATTATCAGATTTTTTATGAAAGTTAACTACTGCTTTTCCACATGATATGACTTTATGATTTTTTATTTTTATTTCGTTGGTATTTAACTTAGCACCAAGTAGAATTTGAGGTGGATGATTGATAAGGAAATCTCTAGTAGCAATCTCTAGTACTATAATTACATGCCACCCACAGATTTTTTTAATTAACCTAACTATTAGATCCACATATAGCATATGTTATGACCCATAGATTCCACCTTGACAAGTAGTCACCCCTTTCTCCAGTGTAGGAGAAACATCGAGATTTCATATTGTAACTCACGTGGTCTTATTACTGATTATGGTTGATATTCCACATATGATTACGATGATTTATCTGGTGTTGGGGATGTGAATTCCAAAGTTTCTACTCTTGAATCAGTCCTTATTGTTAATGAATTTTCCAATGTGTTTCTCTATGATTTACCCAGTGTTTCTCCTGAAAGAAAAATTAACTTTGGTATAGATTTTCTCTCTGATACTCAACTCATTTCCATTTCTCTTTATCGAATGGTCCCGTCGAAACTCAAGAGGTTAAAGAAGCAATTGAAAGATGTGTTGGATAAGGATTTTATAGAGCCAAGAATGTCGTCGTGGAGTGAGCTTGTGTAGCTTGTTACAAAGAAGGATGGATCGCTCCTAATGTATATAGACTACCGACAATTAAATAAAGTGATCATAAAGAACAAGTATCCAATTTCAAGGATATATGATTTATTTGATCAACTACAAGGTGCAAGCTACTTTTCAAAAATCGAGGTGATGTTATTATGGTTGATCCAAAAGAACCAGTGATGATATTATGGTTGATCCAAAGAAAATGGAGGTGTTAAGAAATTGGCCTAGACCAATGTCTCCTTCGGGTATTAGAAGCTTTTTGTATTTAGCCAGATACTATAGGAGGTTTGTTGAAGGATTTTCCACTATTGCATCATCTTTAACTAAGTTGACCCAAAAGAATGTAAAATTTTAATGGTCGGATGAGTGTGAGATAAGTTTTCAAATTATATTGGAAGATCTTATTTCAGCCCCTATTTTAACATTACTGGAAGGTTCGGATGAAGTTGTTGTTTATTATAATGCCTCATGTGTGGTAATAGGTTGTGTGTTGATGAAACATAAGATTATAACATATGTTTCAAGGCAACTAAAGGTGCATGAGCGAAATTATCCAATCCATGTTCTTGAATTGGCGATAGTTGTATTTGCATTGAAAAGAGTAGTACAAGAGACAGTATCATAATATCTCAAAAAAGCTAAGACAAAAATGGTAGAGAAATATTAGGCTTGCTCTGGCAGCATGAAGACTCACTACAACTCTTCAAATCAAGTGTCGAAATCTAGTCACAAGCATGAGAAGTAGAATGGAAACCTTCTCCTACATTATAAAACAATGTAGGCAAGACTATACATTAGTATGTTTGAATGCGCTATGTATGTAGGCAAGCAATGCATAATAAATCATAACATACAAATGACTATTTCAAATAGCATGACAAAGAGTATAAAATCATAAGTAGATACGAGAGAGGTTAATGCATAAGTAAAATATAAGGATAGTGTAAAATACAATAAAGAGTTATACATATATTGGATATAATCACAACTGACAGTAAGACCATGTGAGTTATAACATGGAATCTCGATGTCTCTCTATACAATGAAAAAAGAGAAATTTACTTGCCAAGGGAGACTCTACCTCGTAAAATGGGTGTCACGAGCTATGTGAATCCACTAGCAAAACTAGATTGGTAAATAAATCCTATTGTGGCAATATAGTTATGAGACTAGAGATTGTTACTAACGAACCCTTAGGTTGAATCTCCACCTTAAGCCTCATCTAATGCTAAATCAAAATCCCACAGAATACATATCATAAAATCATACTTTTTGTAGATTCATAAAACTTTTCATAAATCATATTTCATAATCTCCATAAGCTTGACAAGTAGGAAAGACAATTTAAATCAACCAATCTAATTCATAAACTAATATTCATATAGTAACTCATTTTCATGTGATTCATGCAACATGGGTGTAGGTTTTCCATGATTATAAATCATACTTCAATTAAGAGTGTCAATGGGATCTTAAGTCACCTTTAAGGCCTTAAGTCACCCATCTTTGGGATATTAAGTCACCTTTGATGTCTTATGTCACTGTCTTTCATAAACTTGTATAAGCAACTGAAAATCTATAATCATGACTTATACTAGAAATCAAGGTAAAAACATGGGTTCACCTTCGATTGACTTAGAAATCATGAAATTGATTTGAAATATCATTATTATATAGATTGAATTAATTTATGCTTAATTGAGAGGAAACATATCAATAGAATTCAAAATTAAACGAACGCATTTTGACCTTCATGAGCACAAGATGAAATTAGAGGACAATTTGTATGTAGAGACTTAACATAGCCCAATTTAGGTCAAATCATATATAATTCATAAAAACAATATCGATTTAATATAAATTGAAAATGCCTATCATCCAATTCATGAACCCTGGGAAGAAATTTAGGAAATTCATGAAAAATTTATCATATTCATATAATAAACATCAATTTACATCAAAATAAATTCATAATCATAATTCTTAGAAATCACTAGGAATTAGAAAGACCCATAAAATACATATTTGTAATTGGAAGGAAAAGTTGAGAACTGGATGGGCTCTATGGGAGAAAAGGTTCCATGAATGAAGACCTATATAACTTGGATAGGAAGCTATAAGAAACTTGAAGGAATTGAATTTTAATGAAGAACTTGGAGGATTTGCTTGTTGTCTTTAATGGGGATTTGAGAACTTTTTAGAGAGAGAAATTTTATAATTTGTGAATTGTGAGGAATGAGGAAACAATTGGGGGTTTGGGTAGTTCATTGGATAGAATTTTATTCCTAAAATCGTCCAAGTTCATTAACTAATAAGTAGAGAAATGCCCAAAGCACTCCCGCTTAAAAATTGAAATCAGACAACAATTGTGTAACAGGTTCGCTATGGGAGATGGTCTACCAGAGTACATTTCGAGCAATTGAATTTTGATCATATTTTGACCAAGGCCGAACTTGGCCTATCTTGAACAAGCCAGCGAGACAGTCCTATCGCGGACCGTTGTGGATAAGAAAATTTTTTAGACTCTTATTTTTTAATCCTCTTGATCTAAAAATTTACCGAGACCATCTTTACAATGTTTTACGCTGTAATATCATATTCTTACCTTCAAACACCACAAATATTACATGTGAGATGTGTCATTATTGTGTTTCACATTGTATTCTTAGAAGCTCGTTTACTTGATTAAACCAGAATCCTTAAGGGTGTTAGATATCTTTAGAGACTTTAATTTGAATTTTAACCATGTACTTGATAACTTCAAAAATCTTTTTGGTGATAGCTTCTATTCTTTCATCTTGCGCATGGTTTAATTAGTTAAAAATAAAGGATTATCCTATCTAAGAATTAGAGTAGGAGCCCACACGGTCTATGGGGTTGGATCGAGCCACCCTAACCATGAGGTAGTTGGGCCCCTTGTTGAGACCATAAACCATTGTATATTGGATTGATATGGATTGAAACAAATACGAATAGTGAATATTTATGTAGTTGATTTCAATTGTCGAAGCATAAATATTTGTATGGTTGTTGTTGTTATTGTTAGTTAAACAATTTATAACTTGATGCAAGGTATTTTTGGAGGAATCTAATATTCTTTTTGTTCAATTTTTTTAGGTTATTAAAAGAATCCCTAACTTTTCTTATCTACGATCAATTTAATTCTTAATGATATAATCTATAATCTTACAAATAATTATAAATTATTTTAAACTTTAAATTTTAAAATTCTTTCCTTTTCTTTTATTTAAAGGAGACACTACGACATAAATTATGACAAGGACATCCCTAAGGACAATTTTCTGATTTTATGTGAACTCATGCTTTCTTTTGGAAATCATATATAATAACTTTACATTTTTAAAAAAGAATTTCTTAAATGTAAATGTGCAAATCTACGCTAATGGCAACACTCCTGATATTTTAATTAATTATTATTACTATTATTTTAAAAATTTCAAGTCTAACAAATTAGAAATTCTTAATGTTTAAATACTTTATATATTTTAATTATTTAATTACATCAAATGTAAACATTACAATTAGTACTAAATGATATAGCATACATTCAATGGGCTCAAGCAATCTTAATACCTTCTACACGGAATATAACTATATATTTAATTGCTATTTGAATAAATAGACTAATTTAAGACCTATTTAAAGGTGTAACAAGTTTAATGATAAAAATTTAAATATTAAACTAATTAAATTTACATCTTAAATCTTTTTTTTTCCATGATAATGCACCTTACTCTTGAAATCTTGAATATGTCCCTTCGGGGTAGAGAATATTGTAAAAAGTTCGGGGAGGGGAGAATTTCACAATAATTTCTAATTTTTCAATTTCCACGGAGCTAATTTAAAAAATGGAAAAGGGTCTAAAATATCTTCAAACTATTGAAAATGACACAAAATTGCTCTCAATCCATGGATTGGGTCTAAAATGCTCATGTTATCCAAAAAATGTTATTGAAGGGCATTTTTGGACCCAAAGATGGATGACAAGGGTATTTAGGCTCAATAGATGGATAAGAGATATTTTTGTACCATTTCAGTTCGAGGGCATTTTAGGCCCTTATCCGTTAAAAAAAATACACTTTAATTTTTAATTTGTCACACCATTACTAAATCACATTTTCCTTAACAGAAACGGAAGGGTCACATCATTTTACTCGAGTATGGAATAAATCAAAGTTATTAGATATATTTTTCAAAAAAATAATTATTCAACTCTGTTTAGCTGTAAAAGAAAAATAGTTGAAAATGATGCTTATATGGGCCGAATTTACAGTAACTTTGGCGGTCCGATATTTTTAAATCATTCTGTAGACGATAAAATTCGTCGAGAAATAATAATCAAGATCGAAATATCGCAACAATTGTGGTAATTAATTTCATCTCTATAAATCCTCTGATTTGCCTTTTCAAGTGTAAATTCAAGGGTTCTTGAACTTAATCTTGAATTGGAGATTTGTTCTTGAACTTTGAATTTGTTGTTGATCTTGATCTTTAATTTTGAATTTGTTTGTCATGCCCCGGGAGAGTACCCTTGGCGTGGCTGGCACTCAGATACTATTGCTAATACTCGAGTGAACCACTTGGCTTATCATCACCTCAGACTCAACAACGGAAGAACACTCAACTAAAAGTCAAGAAATAAATTAACTGACTAAATCTTCTCATACATAAATGTTTCCAATGAACAAAGTTTAGAACATAAAGACAGTCATCAACCTCTACTCAATGTCTATGAAGCCTCTACCATTAACATCTAGATGGTACCATGACAGGTCATGACTACCAAACTCAAGGAAAATAAAATACTTAGTGGAAGTAAAAGGGCTCCTCCAAAGGCAAGGAGGACTCAACAACTCTGGAAGCACAGATCAAAACTTGAATGGTGTGTCTGCTGAAGCCCTCGAATACCTGTCTCTACATCATAAAACGATGCAGTCCAAATGGACATCGGTACATGAAATATACTGATATGTAAAATGACTGAAGGAAAAGGAAATAATCAAATCAAGCAACTCAACTCAAAATCTCTTCAACTCAACTCAGTAAAACATGCAAGTTTAAGAACACACTTATGATTTGAAAATTACTCAATAATATGCAACTCAGTCAAATTAAATATGTAAAATTAGGGAGTTTCTCTAACTGACAGACATCCCACCATCCTCTTTGATAGTGCACAATGAAGACAAAATCATTGCTCGCCCATCCATTACTTGCCAGGGTAAGGATATCAACATCAACATCATGGATCATGATTCCATCATGTCTGTCCATCTTTTTGGTACAGGAGTTGCCAGAACGTGTTGCATAATTATCCTACACGTGCAACGTAGTAATGGGGTTGAGTCACTTCTACTCTACCCAACTCGATGCTCAATACTACTCCCAAAATATCCTCTTTAAAGACATCATCTAATCAAACATCGTCATCATCATCTTCCATTAATAAATATAATTTGAAAATCATTTACATCATCATCAGAATACTTCCTCAAAACATCAAGTGCTTTCTTTTAAAAATATGTTTTAAAAATCATATATCATCATGAATCTTTCTCAAATCATTGTTTATACTTAAAACTCATATTCATGCAGACTCAGCAAAATATTCTCAAAAATCATCTTTACTCATATACAAAAATAACCATCAAATCCAATTTGAAAAATGCATAAAAGGGACAGAATAAATCATCAAGTAAGGTTCATGTGAATAAACACATGACCATACAACCAATCAAATACTCAACCTTTCAAGAACATCATGAAGACATTTTTGTATACAAGAACTTATCAAGACATAGAAAACTCAGAAACTTTATTCAAGAATTTTGGGTAAAACTCTGTTCGAACTCAATTTCAAAGATTCAATATATGGGGCACGTGGATGAACTCAATCCAATGCTATGTATAGCCTTACATACCTGGAATGAAGGTATACAATCAATTTATCACGAATCCAACTTGAATTCCTTGACTCCTCGCTCTTCTCTCTTCTCTTTAGCCCTAGGTCTTTTTGTTAGAATGTTCAGAACAGCTTAGGAGAGGATTAAAACCCTTTTTATATTCATAATAGCCTATTTTGATCATTTTTTAAGTTTATGAAGGGTTGGAAAGGTCTGGAATGCCCCTCGCAAAAAATTAAAAAATTTGCACTTCACGGGAACAATTCCGTGACGCGGACTTTGATATTTTCGCTGAAAATTCTCTGATCTAGCTTTCTAATCCCGTAGGAAATATTGGGACCCAGTCTAAGTGTAACTCCATAGCAGGTGCGCGTCGTACTCCTATCACGCACTTATTGTGGAAATCGTTTTCCCATTGAAAAATTATCTTTTGATTCGATTGCTCTAAAAATCAACCAAGACCATTTTTCCATGCAACTTTTCATTCTAATCGCATTTCCAGCCTCGGATTTGTCATCGGAGGTTGGGAAGACGCGTTATGTGCACGTCTCTTCTCTAAAGGTATTTTGGTAATTTTATAGGGTATTACATTATCTCTCCCTTGGAATCATTCGTTCTTGAATAATGAGTACACTAGGAGATTTCTCAAGGCACGTATACAATCAAGAACTCAATTACTCATCAAATACTCCAACTCAAAGGTGAACATCGACTCAAGGATAGAAAACTCAACTCATTTAGATGACATCATTATTTGAAGCTTATAACTCTCATCAAAGCCTAAATCTCACAACACACTCTTGCCATGATCAAGCCTAACTCAAAGTCATCTTGTGCTACCTATAAGTTAATCATACTCTTACAATCTATCCTGCAAGATTGCTTGTTCTATACCTTAGACATTCTCAATCAAGCACGAATGGGTCATCAGAACTTAGACAATTCAAATCATTTAAACACCTCGACAATCAGTTCATCGAACTCCAGAAGGAGGTCATAAACTCTAATCAAGAATAGGGCCATCAAGATACATAAGACTCCATGGATATCTCTCAAATTTGGCATCTCACCTCAACTATACTCCTCTTTATGGCACTATACCTCATCAATTAAAACCTATAGTTCCTACTCAAATCTCTGTCTAACCATATTCTCTTTTTCCATTCAATCCTGATTCTAACCTTTAAAGTGTTATTCCTAAGATGATCATATTCCTACAAAGTTAACCCTCAACTCAAGCTCTATACCTCCTCTAATGCATCTACCTGAAATACTCACTCAAAAGCCATTAATAGCCTTCTCCAATCACTCATATATGACATCTACATATTCAAGCCTATCATTCTAACCACTTCAACTATATCTGAGAATTATCAAGCCTACTTAGCACTTCTACATTCGTCATTTAATGAGCTCTCACTCAAAGACACACCACCATGCTCTTGCCTAGAGACACTCTGACCTACTCTCACCTAGTTGTTGCACATCCTAAGGTCTCATCTCCCTCTTCGTCCATATCCATAACCATAATGAAGGAGGATGTCATAATCATCACATCAAAGAACATCCACCATTACTCATCAGCAATAACTCATCTGCTATCATCAACATCACTATTAAGACTGGAAAAAAGGATCATGGGAAAGGCTTAGAGTGAAAATTCATAAGCACAATACATTCAAAGAAATTTGATTTGAGCGCATTCATAATGTGATACAATCTCATTAGCCTTTTAGGACCTATCATGCGTTTATGGAATCAAATATGCTGCGAAGCTCAAGTTGCACCTCGTATGACATACGTTTGGGAACTCTGAGATTCATGGGATACAAGTATAGCTTTTACTCCTTATTCTCAATACTCAACACGAATGCGAATCAACATCAGGTGCATAGGTCTAGGTCATAGGCATAGTGCTCATATACAAGAAAGGAATAGAGCATCACTTTAACTGAGATATAAGGAATGTAAGAGATAGAAAAGCATCAACCTCTCATATGACCAACTCATCACTATCAAATACTCAAGACTCACTCTAGTTTACTAACTCCTCATCTCCCCCTTAGCTCAAAGGTGCACTCCCTAAGTCTGCGAACCAATTATCTTTACTAAACTATAAGCATAAATCTCCACATGATTGGGGCATTACTATCCACAAGAACATCTTAAATTCTCTTGTTATACCATACTTAAAGATATAAAATCGTTGTTAGAACTTTCTTCTAGGATATGACTCTTAGCTTTCTTCTAGCTCTATCAGCATCTTTCTATACTTATTGATTGATTGGCATACATAATCACTTTCTACAACTCTTATAATCTATCCTCTTTGTTTAAACTGCTAACATTCAACTCCTAAGCTCCAATACATTTGACTAAAGAGGTCTTGGGTTACAAGGCAGCACTTATCATCATTTATACATAAGTCCCCATCAACCTACTTACTAAGGGTGACAAGGAAATGCTTACACCTATATATTCTATATCGACAACTCAAAAATACTATCTAGGTTCTCATAGCAAGTCATAAGTAGAGCTTCACACAATTTTACACTATCGTGAATGCATATCTTAAGTCTCTTCTTATGTGGTGTTTCATCCTCAATTTATTATCTCCATCTAAAAGGTACCTCTACCATGCTCGTAGCATCACATTCCTTGCAAGTCAACATCTTGACTCCGAACACATACTATAGAAAGACTCTTATACCAAATCTCTAACTAAGACGATCACTGTCATATTGTTATCTCCTTATTCATACTGCTTCTCAAAATTTAAGCTTAGAGCCAAGTGCTAACCTATGTATCACACACTTCTCTCACATTACCACAACCTATAACAACTGACACACTTTCCTCATATTATACTAACCCATAACTACTCGGTACAAGTTAGGAATATAGGCTTCCTAAAATCTCATAGCCAATAATTGATCAACACATCCCCTCTTCATAACTCATGTACCACTCACCCCTTCACTATTCCTCTTTATCTAGCTATGCTTATAACTCTATGAATCTCAATGGGCTCTCACTTAGGAATTATAACCCTAGTTTAGATCTATTACATTGAAAGCATTTTGATCCTTTATTCAACATCTATACTTCACCCTCACTACTCTATGGCACATCAACATAAACATCTTTCTAGGTTGAGCATACTCTAACTCATCCTAACAATAACTCTTTATCTATACCTCATAATGAAAATAAAATGGTACTTACTACTCTTTCATCAAGACTTATGGGAATCAAATCAGTAGTACATTACTTACCTAAAGGACACATGAATCTAGTCACAAGCCTCAATCAATCTCCACTGTCACAATCTAGTCTTCTCCTCTTTATCATCGTCCTTCTAGCTCAGGGACATCAACTCTACTTTTGTTTTACAGGATCTCAAATCACACTCTTAGTTAGCAACATTAAACTTCTTGGAAACATAAGCTTCTCTCTCATGAAGAACATCAAAAGAACGTAAAGACTCCAATCATGCCCATCTCAATATTTAGGTCTGGGGCCCTATCGTGCCAGGAATAGCACCTCTCTAATTTCCTCTAATCGGTGGTATAGATATAGTGGGTTGAACTTTGTTGGCCCACATTAGACAATCCATCCAAAAGTGACCTACTTGGCCACATTTATAGTAGCCATCAGTGCTCATTCGACACTTTCCCAAATGGAGTTTGTCATACTCTCTGCATGATGGCTTTCCTTTACGTCCTCGAGCCACGCTTCCTTGGGATGGACGATTCCAGAACCTGAACGGCTGGTTTGTACTCGGCCTCAGATTATATCTACTATTAAATGTGGGTGCACTCACTGGTAGTGGTGGATAACCCCAGGGTCTCTGTAGAAAGGGGGACCCATTTCTATTCCATTGTTTATGCTTAATACGCTAACGTCCTATTGATGCAACCTTTTTGCTCCAATGTTCTTCCATCTCATTCTCTTTTCCTCTTCTACCCATCGAGTATGTTTAGCAAGCTAATTAGTAGGCTCAAGCCCCTCGATGGTGACAATATTCCTTGGGTTCGCAAAGCATTTAGAAGGCATGGCCTGTAAACTTGTAACGCATGATTCAGAAGAGAAATTTTCTAGAGTTTAATACTATAGCATGAATCAGAATTAGAAAGAAGTATAACAATTCCAAATATCCTATAGCCTCCGTATTATGGGTGTGGCGCGCTTCACACCAATAATAAAGACTCTACTAGACACAACATCAAAGACTCTGTAGGACTCTTGAACGTTAACTCCCCCTAAGAATTTCTATCTGATTGGGACAAGTTTTTGCAAAGAATTGTTAACAAAGAATCTGAGGAAAAAACTACAAATGCCGATTACAAGAGGGGTTGCGAGTCATAGGGATGTTTACGACTCGTAAATTGGGTTTCGAAGGGACTTCCAGTGTTTCATGTTTTAAGAACCTTGTAGCTACGAGAATTCAATTACGACTCATATCTCGGACTACAACTCATAAAAAGAGGTCTCATATCAACTTCAAAAGATTCAGGATTTTAAGACTTTTGACCTACAAGGAGCAGTTACGACTCAAAGTAGGGTCTACGAGTCGTAGATGGGGTCTCATAGACCCTGTCGACAGTTTCTACCGAAGAGTGTTTCTGTCCATTCTAATTTTTATTCTATTAACCCCTCACATTTTGGCTTGTATAAAGTAAAGGTGGCAATTGGGTGGGTTAGGCCAAATTTGAGCAGGTTATAATGGGTCAAGATAACAAATGGGTCAAGATCCAATCCAATCTAGATTTTCTTGGGTCAAAATGAGTTGGGTCAAAACGGGTTGGGTGACGGGTTATAGAGCGGGTCAAGATCCAATCCGGCCCAATTTTTATTAAGTTTACTTATTTTATTTGTTCCATTTAAACATTTTAGTACTTAATTAAATTATATTTTTCTTTATTATGGCTATATTAAACATATCAAACTAAAAAAAGTGTGTTGAAAATATTTTAGCAAGATTTCTCTCAAGTCAATTTGGGTTGCATATCAACCAAATTTTAAATAGGTTGAAATAGGTAGGGGTGAGATGGATTGAGATGAGTTGGGTTAAGATGGGTTGGATTGAGATGGGTTGAAACTTGAATAGGTTGGGTCAGGTTGGGCGAGTTGGACTTAATTTTGTCACCCTTAGTATAAAGCCTTGAAAATGAACCATAAGGCCATTTATTCATCATTGTTCCACCTTGAGAGTTTTGTGAGCATTGGAGGAGAACGAAGAAGCTAGGGTTTGCCATTCAAGAGCAAGGATTAATCGAGGTTTGGTTGTTTCTCCCACTCCCAGGTATGTAAGGCTTACCAAAGTGTGAAATCTTTCCTTCACATGCCCCTTTCTCTCCTTGGGTCAAGATTTTGGGAAAAGAGTTGTGGTTTGAGAAATCTTATTATCTTAATATTGAAATTCTTGCACTTATCATGATATCTTATCCTATTGTATATAAGAAAATTTCTATGTTGCATTAGTATTAAGACGTATACATGTTTTTTTCCCTATTGATAGCATGAACCCTAATTTACATGATTTCATGGAATTTTGCACATACATTAGGCATATTGAGTGAGTAAATTGAGCATATGGAGTTGAATAACTTGAGTATTGAGTTGAGTAGATTGAGCATGTTGAGTTAAATGAGTAGAGCATGATTGAGCGACTTGTTTTGTTGAGTTGCATATATTTCTACACATGATTCTTGCTTCCATTACATGATGGGTTAATTGAATGAGTCTAAATAACCATTTGAGTCTGTGTTAAGTCAATTGATTGCATTGATTGATTGAGTTGTTGAGCATTGAGATAAGATGAGGTGAGATACTCTAAAGGGATTGAGTTTGAGTTTCTTGATTGAGCATTGAGTTATGAGTTGGTGATGAATCGATTGATGAGTTGAGAAACTCCCAAGAAACATTGTTTTGAGCATGAAATTTCAAACTAAGTCTATTTTACTGAACCTTTTTTAAAAGCACAATTTTGCTATAAAACTTGCATAAACTGTTTTAAGTATGAGTTTTTGAGTCAAGGTGAGTGAGTTGAGCTTTACTTTTCTTGAGCTATTTTACATACTAGTATATTCCATGTACTAACATCTATTTTGGGCTGTATAGTTTTATAATGAAGATACAACAGATAGAGGACTTTAGCACGTGCATCGTTGAGGCCCCAATTCGGTACATTCTCAAGTTGGTGAGCCCTCCTAGCCTTCTGGAGGAGCCTTTCTATCTTATTATTAGTGTTGAGTATTGTTTTTCTTTTATTGGGGTGTTCATGGCCTGTCATGACACCATCTACACTTGTCGAGTAGAGGCTTCGTAGACTATGAGTATAGAGTATTAAGTTGATGTATCTAAACTTATTTTAACTTTGGAAACTATAATATATTAGAGATATGCATTCTTATCTTCATCTGAGGTTCCTTCTTATTGATTACTATTCTTCTGTTGTTGTGTGTGATGTAACGGTGAGGCCAAGTAGTTTGCTTGGGGCTAGCAATAGTCTCTGAGTGTCGGCCGCACCAATGGTACCTCCCGAGGCGTGACAAACTTGGTATCAGAGCAAAGTATTCAATAGTCCTAGGGATTCTATGAAGCCATGTCTAATAGAGTCTTATCGATGAGTATGTTCTGCACCACACTTTCATAGGTGAGTGACTATAGGATATTAGGAATGGTTACCCTTCTTTTGTATTCTGAGTTCGTGCGATGGAGTGCAAACTTTGCAAAACTCTTTTCCGACTCGTGTGCTACATGATTGCAGATCATGCCACCTAAACACACAGTGAACCACAGGAATGCTTCAGTTAGCACTGCTGAGAACCCTACTTTAGAGGTGCCTCCTCAGATGGAGACGAGGGGCCGAGGTCAACCGCCTAGGATCGTTAGTATCCCTGTGAAACCTAGTGCTCCACCTGCTCCTACGTCAAAGGTTGACCTTTGAGGAGCCATTGCTATGCTCACCCAGCTTATGGCTGCTGAGAGTGGGAACCAAGGCTCTTAGACTCCTAGTTCTAGCTCTCATGAGCTAACAACTGCCTCTAGACTGAGGTATTTTCTGAGGATGAATCCACCTGTCTACACTAGGTCTAAGGTCTAGGAGGACCCTCAAAATTTCATTGATGAGGTGTGAAGGTGCTAAAGACTATTCATGCGACTGAGGTTAAGGTAGTTGAGCTTGCTTCCTATTAACTCAAGGACATGGCCAATGTTTGGTACAATCAGTGGGAAGAGAGTCGAGGTGATGATGTTGAGCCTGCTATTTGGGATGAGTTTTAGAATGCCTTTCTCGATCACTTCTTTCCTCAAGAGTTTAGAAAGGCAAAGGTTGAAGAGTTTGTGAATCTGAAACAAGAGGGGATGACTGTTAAAGAGTATAGCTTGAAATTCATATAGTTGTCTAGGTATGCCCCAGAGATGGTTCTTGATATGAGGGCGAGAATGAGGAGATTTGTGTCTGGATTGGGTAAGCATGTGAAGAGGGAGTGCAAGTCAGTGTTGTTGATTCTAGGAATGGATATTTCCAGGATGATTGTCTATTCCCAATAGACTAAGGAAGATTAGAAACAATACAGAGAGGAGTATTTGAGTAAGAAGGCCAGATCAGCAGGGCCTGAGCCTACCCAAACAAAGCAAGGTAAGGGAGATAAGTTATACTTTCAGAAGAGGTCTTCTAGCTATTCACCGTCTTAGCCAGTGCACTAGCCCCGAGCCAGAGATATGATCATATACCCCAAGGTAATCCAAACTTTAGGCCACACAATGCACAGTCTCAAGGAAGTGCAACTCTTGGTTCTAAAGGGAAGCCACCTTGTGGGAAGTGTGCCAGGATCCATTTGGGAGAGTGTAAAGATGGAGGAAATGCTTTCTACAAGTGTGACCAACTAGGTTACTTCCAGAGGGAGTGTCTAATGTGGAGAAATAAGGCTCAGTCCACCATCATAGCACCACCAGCATAGGATAATCAGAGAGGTGCTGCACCAGGGGCAAGCGGTGGGACAAATAGTCTGTATACGATAGGGACCGATAAAATCAGGAGGTTGTACCAGAGGTTGTGACGGGTATGCTTTAAGTCGTTACCTTTAGTTGTTATACTTTACTTGATCCGGGTGTAACTTGTTCATTTATGATGCCATATGCGGCGAGTAGATTTGAGATTCTTCTTGAGTGCTTGCTTGAGCCATTTTCTTTTCTACTCCTGTTGGTGAGTTCATTCAAGCTGAGAGGACCTATAGAGATTATGTGGTGTCCATCAATCATAGGGATACTTTTGTTGATTTGATTGAGTTGGAGATGGTTGATTTCGATGTGATCCTCGATATGGATTGGCTTCACGCCTGCTATGCCTCTGTTGTTTGTAAAACTCGGACTGTCAAATTCTAGTTTTTGAATGAGTGTGTTCTTGAGTGGAAGGGAGATTCTGCGGCTCTGAAGGGTAAGTTTATTTCTTACCTCGAAGCCCAAAAATTGATATTTAAGAGTTGTATCTCTCACCTCGTGCGAGTCAAGTCTGATGATGTTGACGCCCCTTCTCTTGAGTCTATCCCAATTGTGAGCGAGTTTTCTAATATCTTTCTTGATATTTTTCCTGGAGTCTCTCTGGATAGGAAGATTGATTTTGGAATTGATGGTATTTCTGTCACCTGGACTATTTTTATTCCGCCATATAAAATGGCACCTGCAGAGTTGAAAGAGTTGAAGAAGCAGTTAAGGGATTTCTTAGAGAAAGGGTTTATAGGACTGTGTGTTTCTCCATAGGGTGCAATGGTCTTGTTTGTGTGAAAGAAGGATAGTTCCCTGAGAATATGTATTTGAAACGCCCCAAAAATACCTGAAATGTGCCTAAAAAATGCATATAATTGTAATTTCCATATATCTCAAAATTCATGCTTGATATCAAAAATCGAACTTTATATTCTTGATCAGGGGCAAAATTGAGTGGCAAATAGGTATAACCCCAATTTTATAGCAACCGTAGCGAAAAATAATTTTCCAAAGATTTCCTCATCTAGTGTCGATCCACGCCCTTCGCTTCGATGCGCCAGGGGCGTGGCTCAGTGCTACCTGTTGACTGGAAAACTGTTTTGGCCCAAGGGCCTTGGGGTCATAGCCCCATGCCCTCCTACGTGTAAAACACCTATACTTAGTCATTTTTCAACTTTATATCATTCAAGACACTTCTAAGACCCTCTCTAACACTTAAACAAATATTTCATTCAAATTCAAGTGTCCTAACTCATTTCCAGATCTCAAGAACTTCATTCAAGCTTTAAGTTCTCATTCAAATCTGCACCAAGGAAATCTCCCAATTTGAGGTATGTGGGTTTCAACTACTGGGCCCTTTCACCCATGGTTCTCAACCTTTCGTTTTATGTAAATTGTAAGTTTTCAAGTTAGATTATCTATTATATCTCTTATTATGAATTTTATTATAAACTATGTTGGAGTTTCATGAAATGTTGATTGTTTAACCTTGTTTTGAGCTATGAATCTATGACCTACTATGAGATTGGATGAAGGGTTTCAAGCTACTTTGCATGAAGATTTTACTATGTGTTAGTGGATTGATTTACCTAGAGTTTTCTCTCATGATTTCACTCTTGAATTGCATTATTTTGAACTAGCTTTACATACCCGCCAAGTGTTTGATTAATGTCTTGTTAAGGATTCTTGAGCTATTGATGATCTATTGTATGGTTTGTTAGTCAAGTGACTTTATGATGAAAAAAGGGGATGTATGTATATATTGAATGCATGAGAAGTATCATAGTTTTGCAAGTTGACCAAACCTTGTTGGGGGATGACATGCCCAACCACCTTGTGAGGGGGTGACATGCCTTGACCACCTTGTCGGGCGGTGACATGCTCGTACTACCACGTTGAGGGGTATATACCTTGACCACGTTGTCGGGGGATGATATGCCCTTACTACAATGTTGAAGGGTAGATACCTCAATTACCTTTCAAGGAGCTGACATGCCTTGGATTCCAAGTAATAGCTTGCTTGTTCTATGATGATGGTCTCTTCCTATACATGTAATATGTTCTATATAAGCAATTTTTACTTCAAGCGTTGATCATGCATGTCATATTGGTATTGTATATATCCATTGCTTATAGTATGCATTTTGACTATATTGGTTTATATCTTGTTGCATTGAATCCTATATACTTACTATATTCAAATGTACTAATGCATACCATATGCCTACATGATGTTACTATGTAGGAATCGGAGCACCTCTTGGCCATCTCCTCATGGCTAGACTTAGCATCATGAAGATAAGCTTTTGGTGAGTCCTCAAGTTCGGGGACACCAGCTATTCTACTTTTGCTTATGTTATTTCTCTATGTTGATCTTTCATACTATGAGGATGAGCCCATAAAGTGTCTTAGCCGCTGTCCATTCTATGTTTAGAGGTGTTGTTGGCACAATTGATGTACTTATATTTTGAGCTTTGACTCTTTATGGTTTATAAACGTCAAGATTTCCCTTAGTCCCTTTTTCCCTTGTTTATATTCTTGTTGTTGTTTACTTTGTTCCACGATCAAGGATGTGTAAATGATATGCTAAGAGGCTTATTCGAGGTCCCGTCGGGTTCTCATTCTCCATGTCATATCTAGGCCTTAGGCCTGGTCGTGACAGTATTGACTACCGCTAGTTGAATAAGGTGACCATTAAGAATAAGTATCCCTTCCTGAGGATTGATGATTTGTTTGACAAGCTTTAGGGTGCCACTGTTTTCTCTAAGATAGATCTCAAATCAGGCTATCATCAGTTGAAGGTGAGAGAATGTGATATCCCGAAGATTATTTTCTGAACCTAATATGAATAGTTTGAGTTTTTGTTAATGTCTTTTGGATTACCAAATGCACCCGCAGCCTTTATGGATTTAATGAACAGAGTATTCAGATAGTATCTCAACATGTTCTTGATGATTTTTATTGATGATATTTTGGTATATTCTAGAGATAAAGAGGAGCATGCCAATCACCTTAGGATTGCTTTGCAAACACTCCGAGACAATGAGTTGTATGCCAATTTTTCTAAGTGCGAGTTTTGGCTCAAATCCATGCTTTCTTAGGTCATGTGATTTCTGGAGATGAAATTCGAGTGGATACTCAAAAGATTGAGGTAGTTAGGAATTGGCCAAGACCAACCTCACCGATAGAGATAAGGAGTTTTTTGGGATTTGCTTTCTATTACCGAAGGTTTGTGAGGGATTTTCTTCTATATCCACGCCGTTGACCAAATTGACTCAGAAGAAGGTTAAGATTCTATGGTTTGATGAGTGTGAGAAAAGTTTTCAAGAGTTGAAGATGAGGTTAATTACTGCACTAGTGTTGACCTTGCCTGATGGAACAGATGGGTTTGTGATTTACTGTGATGCTTTGAGGGTAGGATTGCGATGTGTGTTAATGCAGAAGAGAAAGATTGTTGCCTATGTTTCTAGAAAACTTAAGGTGCATAAGAAGAATTATCCCACGCATGACTTAGAGTTGGCAGCAGTGGTGTTTGCGCATAAGCTATAGCGCCACTTTTTATATGGAGCGCATGTTGATGTATTCACCAACCACAAGAGCCTGGAATACGTCTTCACTATGAAAGAGCTTAACTTGAGGCCAGGAAGATGGCTCGAGTTACTAAAGGACTATTACATGAGCACTTTCTACCATCCAGGTAAAGCTAACGTGGTTGTTGATGCTCTTAACAGGTTGTCCGTGGGAAGTACCACCCACGTGGGAAAAGAAAAGAGAGAGTTATCGAGAGAGGTTCATAGACTGGCCAGACTGAGAGTTCAACTAGATAAGTCAGGTGAAGGAGAAGTTCATGTGCAAAATGGATTGGCATCACCCTAGTAGTGGAGGTGAAAGAGAAACAAGATAAAGACCCAGTCTTACAGCTAAAGGAGGATGTGCATAAGCAGAAAGTGGTGGCTTTCGCCAAATGGGGAGATAGAGTATTGAGGTATCAAGGAAGATTGTGTTTTCCAGATGTTTGGTGTTCAAGAGAGGATCATGGAAGAGGCCCATAGTTCCAAATATTCCATCTATCAAGATGTACCACGACCTAAGAGAAGTCTATTGGTGGAGTGGAATAAAGTGGGACATTGCAAAGATCATTCTCAAGTGCCCAAATTGTTAATAAGTTAAAGTTGAGCACTAAAGGCCATGTGGAGTAGCTCAGAACTTTGAGACTCCGGAATGGAAATGGGAGATAATCAACATGGACTTCATCACAGGATTACCGAGGTCCCGCAAACATCATGATTCGATTTGGGTGATAGTTGACAGTTCGACTAAGTCTGCACATTTCTTAGCAGTTAAGATGACTGACACCACGGAGGATTATGCCCAACTCAATATCAAGGAGACTGTCAGATTATATGGAGTCTCTTTTGTCCATCATCTCAAATAGAGAAGCTCAATTCACTCCCTAGACTTGAAGATCTTTTCAAAAGGGCTTGGGTACGAAGGTACTCCTTAGCACAGCTTTCCACCCTCAGACAGATGGCCAAGCAGAGTGCACTATTCAGATGTTGGAGGATATGTTGAGAGCTTGTACCATTGACTTTAAAGGTAATTGTGATGATCATTTGCCCTTGATCGAGTTTGCTTAGAACAACAACTTCCATTCGAGCATTCAGATGGCCCCATATAAGGCACTTTATGGGAAGAGGTGTAGGTCACTAGTTGGATGGTTTGAGGTAGGTGTAGCAGAGTTGATTAGACTAGACTTGGTTCACCAAGCTATGGAGAAGGTGAAGATTATTCTAGACAGTTTGAGAATTGCTTAGAGTAGACAAAAGCTTACACCGATGTTAGGAGAAGAGACTTAGAGTTTGAGGTCAATGGTTGAGAGTATTTGAAGGTGTCACCCACGAAAGGTGTGATGAGATTCGGAAAGAAGGGAAAGTTATGTCTGAGGTACGTTGGCCCCTATCAGATCATAAAGAGAGTGGGCAATATGGCTTATGAGTTGGAGCTACCATCAGAGTTAGAGGACATCCACCCAATCTTCCACATTTTCATGCTCAAGAAGTTTTGGGAGATCCAAAATTGGTTGTGCCTGTTGAGAGTTTAGGGGTTAGAGACAGCTTGAGTTATGAGGAGATCCCTGTCTAAATCCTTGATCGTTGGCTTCGAAAGTTGAGAACTAAGGAGGTTGCATATGTTAAAGTGTTGTGGAGGAACCAATTAGTAGAGGAAGCTACTTGGGAGGCAGAGGAGGACATGAAGGCCAAATATCGTCATTTATCCTCACCTGCAGATGACGAAAGAGTTGATGGTAATAATTTCCTTCTAAATCCTTAAAAATTCCCATCCCTTGGGTTTTCCATTCATTCTCAATACGATAGAGTTCTAGAGTTTGAGTGAGGATTAATGTGGTGCATTGATTGTTTAATTGTTTACTTGCTAAATTTCTTGATTTACTGATTGCATGAGTGAGTTAAGAGTTGGTTTATTGTTAGAGTCTATAGAGAAATTTGTGCCTTGTCCAAAATCCCTAGTTTCCTTCATTCGAGGATGAATGATTCCAAGTGGGAGATAATGTAACACCCCTTAAGATTTTCTATTTGATTGGGACAAGTGTGTGCAGAGAATTGCTGAGATGAATCTGAGAAAAAAACTACAAATGCGGGTTACAAGAGGAGTTACGAGTCATAAAGAGGTTTACGACTCGTAAACCAGGTTTCATAAGGACTTCCTGTGTTTCATGTTTTAAAGACCTTTCAGCCACGAGAGATCAGTTACAACTCGTATCTCGGACCATGACTCGTAAAAGGAGGTCTCATATCAGCTTCCAGTTTTTCAAGATTTTCAGACTTTTCACCTATGAAGAGTAGTTACAACTCGTAGTAGGGCCTACGCGTCGTAGATGGGGTCTCGTAGACCCTGTCAACAGTTTTTTACTAAAGGGTATATCTATCCATTCCAATTTTTATTCTATTAACCCCTCATGTGTTTGGCTTATATACAGCCTTAAAAATGAACCCTAAGGCCATTTATTCATCATTGTTCCACCTTGAGGGTTTTGAGAGCATTAGGGAAAAGGAAGAAGCTAGGGTTTGCCATTCAAGAGCAAGGATTGATCGAGGTTTGGTTATTTCTTCAACTCTCAAGTATGGAAGGCTTACAAAGTGTGAAATCTTTCTTTCACATGCCCCTTACTCTTCTTGAGTCAATATTTTGGCAAAAGAGTTGTGGTTTCAGAAATCTTATTATCTTAATATATCATACCAAGTCAAAAGGTGCTATATAAAATTGGACGAAGGAGTATATAGCATGCATCCAACTCCTTATCTTGTGGAAGTAATGATACGATGACGAAATCATTAATCATATTCTTCTTTTTTTAAATTTTGTTTTCTTAAAAATTTCTTTCCCTATAAAATGAGTCCACGTTCACCTATATCTTATTGTCCACTTTTAATTTCTCTCTTTCTATTATTGGTAGTTTAAAGTAAAAAACATCCCTACTCTAGTCACCTTGGTTTTGATATTGATAGAGTGAATAGATCTGCCATTTCTTGAAACCTCTCTTCTGATGCAAAATCATAGTGTAACGTGTATGCTCTCCTGTTCCGGTCATGAAATAGATGAAATAAATCAAAAAATGAATTTTTGTTCAAGAATGAAATCTTATTGGAACTGTCCATATCCGGTTCATCCTTCGGAACCATATCACATCCTGGATCTGATGAAATAGGATGAACTGAGATGGTATTTATATTGAAATTCTTGCACTTATCATGAGATCTTATCACATTATATGAGAAAGTTTCTATATTACATGGATATTTATATGATATGTATACATGTATTTCCCCTATTAATAGCATGAACCCTAGTTTACATGATTTAATGAAATTTTGCACATACATTGGGCATACTGAGTTCAGTAAATTGAGCATATGGAGTTGCGTAACTTGAGTCTATTGAGTTAGGTAGATTGAGCATGTTGAGTTAAATGAGTAGAGCATGATTGAGCATGAGGGACTTGTTGTATTAAATTGCATTTATTTCTACACATGACCTCTATCACGACCTCACCCAAGGGGCCGTGACTAGTGCCAGTTAGGCACTCAGACAACTACTAACCCGATAACTCAACTATCACAGACGAGAAATCTACCGGAATTTCGGCAGAGTTTCCTCTGTTTTTTCTGACTAACCTCACCTACAAACAGAAGCCCAGAACAGACAACATACAGATATATATACATAAGCGGGCCGACAAGGTTTCCGCTGCGGTCCTGC